>JAUMHI010000041.1:7209492-7234358 GCA_032359435.1 Enteromius unitaeniatus
TATTTAATAGGGGTAAAACAATGCATAAGTTGAAGCGAGGACATCATATCGGTGGTGTTATACCTCGCTAGGGTGGCTTAAGGACGCAAAGTATGAAAGAACTTCACTCAAAGCAGAGGATCTGAAAAGCAAGATTTAGAATTGGATCTTATACTAAAGCTGCCGAAAGCAACATGAAAAAGTGATCTTTAGGATATGGAGAGGAAATCCACAACTGAAATGGATATAATATTTCTATTGTCTTTTCATAAAGTACAACCTGGAGGACATATCAATATTTTAATGAACAAAATCATAGAGTGCCCCAGACACACACACTCTTCAAAGTTCACCTGCATTATAATATTAACGTTAAACTGTTACAGGAATAAACATTTGAAAAATGAAATGCAGCTAAAACAATTAATTACAGGAGAATAAAGCATCCATATAATGAAATGTTGGACCTTGCAGATATTATATATGAAACAACTCAGAGCTACAGGACACTGCACGGTCTGTGCTCTTCCAAAACAAATCCAATAAACAGTTGCCTGAAGCCATCACACATAAATTTACACAATAAAATGTGTCCGATATGACAGGGCGCGGAATTTATTTCACAAGTTAGCAAAGTTTGCATACTTACGGTTTGAGGCTGCATCACGCTTACAACAAAAAAATAAATAAAAACAGGATGCCACCATAAACATCAACCAAAATGAGAGAACTGCTTCTATTTTTGGAGAGTAATAACATGCCTTTCAAATAACTGTGGCATGCTTTAATCATTTAACACGGATACTGCGACAGCAAATGTGTAGGCCTATGAGCAAATGTGAAAAAGGACATCATTCTGGGAGTGCAGGCAAGATATTTCAGATGAACAGTGCTTTTAAAGTCTTTACGATTAAATTGATGGACTTGGTAACACGTGAACTGCGGGAAGCCAGGTGGCGTCTCACCTCAACCCCGCGGCCAGTTTTTGCATGGCTGCTTCTCGCTGTTCTGCGTTCTGCTGCGAGCGTCTCAGTATGTTGCGCAGCTCCTGCAGGTGGTCGAGCGTGCCCACGAGCTCACCGCGGACCGTCTTCATCTGACTCTCCAGCAGCTGTGTGCGGTGAAGCGAGTTACGACGGTCTCGCTTGCTGCGCTGGACCTTCTGCTCCAGATCAGACACTAAGACCACAGCATACAGACAAATGACTCTGAACATTCATTCTTTATTCATAAAGGCTCATTTGTCACAAAACCATGGAATATAGCTTTTATAGCCTGTAAAAATACCTTAAAAGAACATATGTCTTTTTGTATTTAACTATAGTCCTATATTTGTGTTGTTCCACTTCAGTGGACCATTTAAAGTAAACTGAATAAATAAATAAAGTGCGAAGAAAATTTGAAAACTCGAAAGAACCCATATTTTCCCCCACTATAGAGATCCATTAGAAATGTACATAAGTAAAATAATCATCTTAGATGTTTTGAATTCATTAACCAGTTATGTTTTTGTTTTTTAAAGTTTTTTAAAAAAGTGTTATGAGAAACAATTCATTTGGGCAAGATCAGTATGTCTTATAGAGAAGGTTTTTGTAAACACGGAACAATAAACAATAGACAAAATGTTCAAAACGCTGCAGTTTTGAAAAAAAAAAGTCAATTGAGCAAGAACAATAAGCTTAATTGCAGATATATTTTCTGTAAAAAAAGTCATATTTGTTGGAAGTTCATAAATAAGTAAATAAATATATAACACTACCAACTATATATATCTATCTATATAATTTCATAATTAGGTTACATTGTCTTGTCATTTTGGTAACCAAATGTAAAGTATAGATTATTTATATATATATATTATTTATTTATTTTTTTAAATTTTCTTTTTTACAAGTATAAGTAAAATGCAAATGAATATTGTGACTTGGTAATGCAGATTCAGATACAGACCCATAGTGTCGCCACAGGCATTGCTTTCTGATTCCGTCTCTGTCTTCTTCTCCAGCAGGCCTTTGGTTTCTTGTAGCATCTTCTCCATATGAGCCAGCTGAGAGGCGTTGGCTCCGCTGGCCCTGCGGATGAGCAGCCGTTCTCGTTCTCTCTCACTCAACTCTTTCTTACTCATCTTCTCAAAAGCACACGGTCAAACACTTGACAGCAGAAAGCAGGCGACTCCAGACAGCTTAAAACTGAACTTTGACTGTCCAACCCTGCTTTAACTGCTACTTTAAACAAAAGACTGTGTTACAAAACAGACAAATCTATGACATTCAACCAAACACTACCTTGTCATTCTGTTTCCTGTAACAGTCTCCCATTGTGTTTATTCCCCTAAAGCTTGCCCATTTCCCCTGTCCTTCATTTCATCTAAACTATTCCGTATCAACCAAAGCAGTTCTATAATCTCTCTGCTAGAAAGGAGAAGATGGTCGTCTTTTATACTTGTTATCGAGAGCAAACTCAGCCTGCAGGCAAACAAACAAAGAGTGAATAGAGAGTTATGGCAGTCATGAGACCAGCCTGATTCACAGCCTTCAGCAACATGGCCCTTTACACATGCATTCTGGGTAACTCAACATTAAAAAGAGTTTCGTTAATACCGAGATGTTCCTGTTAAATGTGATTTTTACCCTAATCCTAAGTAATCCACAGTGCAGGTGTGCCTCTCGCATGGGCTTATGGAGATCTAAACACACATAAAAACACACTTTAACACTGTCTCTCGTCTGCCTGAGGGCAACACGGCACAGAGCACAGCAACTCTTCGTGTCAATATAGGAATAAAAATAAATGTCTTCACCACAGGCTGTTTATGAAAGAAGCCCCAGCTCTGTCAGGAGCATTTCCTTTCTTGTTCGATCTCTTATTGAGGACAGTTTAGTCAGTCTTGTGATGAGTCACGAACACTTTGTTGGAAGCATGTACGGTCAGCAGGAGACAGAGGATGGGGGTCCTTCTCACACGCTGGCACAAGAGTTTGGATATCTGGGACAGCATCATCACTTATAGGCTTAAGTATGCAGGTGGCTGATGAATAACGCAGTTTAATAAGCATGATTCATGGATCAGATTATTGAGCTCTGCAAAACAGTTGGTAACGTGAACATGAAGGTTATATTTACTTACTGTGGTGACAGTTAGACAGCTTTGTTATTGTTGACTAACTGCATTTAATTTGTGGTGATTGGAATAAAATCAAATTAAAAAAAAACTTTAAATGGAACATTTTTAAATCTCAATTAAATCAATACAGAAATATCAAATAAAACCGAAAAAAGCAAATATCAAAATGACCTAAATGAAAATACTTAAATTAAACCTAATTAAAAACAAGAATAAATAGTGTAATTATAATATTTAATACTAAAATAGTATTGTAAGTAGATATTTGACATTTCTGTTTGAAAATTTCGACAGTGTGGTTTCATGCGTGTGTGGTCTCATTTAATTTATTTTATACAAATAAATAGATTATTGCAAATTAAATATTTGCTAATTATTTAACTTGATCATGATCACACAAATATATTATTTAACAAATATTCATTTAAAATAATTAAACAATTTAATAATAGTCAAAAAACCACATATAATATGATCAAATATAATCATTTGCATAAAATAACATACTTTAATATTGTTATTCATAAACTAACAAAATGCTGAGAGAGTTAACTAACAAAACATTTCTATTCATTTCATTACACCCACTGAACCCACACTTGACTCTTTAGCTGAACACTGGGACTATTATAACATCACAAATGAGATCTACTGATGAAAAAAAAGGCTAATTTTGACTCAGGGCCTCAGGCTTGTGCTTCCTTGTAAAAAGCTGCTTTTATTTACTTTGATTATCTTGTTATATTAGGTTTGTCAAAACAGACTTACAAGGCAAAATGTTTTGAGATTATGTAAATCCACAAAAAAAAACCCCGAAACAAATCATCTTGGAGTCTGCTGCTGACCATTCAAATTGTCATGTGTTCAATATGACTATTTGTTCTACATTGCATCCCACACACTTAATTTCTCAGCATCTGAAATTCTCTAAAAGGATTGGGAGGATTTATGGGATGGTTTATTATTTTAGCATTTGGCAACTTTATGAAGGACTTTGTGTGGCTACTTCTCTCACAGGAAATGAGGAATAAATAAGGATGTCAACTTTACAGCTCTGGACTGCAGCTGCTGCTTCAGTCCATCTGCTTCAGACTCAAATTCCTGCTGACAGCAAAATAATGTGGAGTCCAGAAACTTCACTCGCAATTAAAAAGACAAATGAGTTTAGCTGAATGGCAGCGGGTGTCGCAGTCCTGAATTACGGATTACTTAGTTTTAAGCGAGAACAGATTAGCCGAAGATTATGTAACTTGTACTAACAGACTGCTAGTTTGTTAATGTGATCTACAGTATCTCCTGCTAATATTAGAGAGGTGTTGTTATTAGCTAAATAGTGAGTTTTTCCAACAGAAAGTAATAGATAGAAAGCTAATGTATTGTTTCTAATTGCATGTAATAAGTAGTACAATATTCCAGCAGTTTATACTGAAACCCACACACTGTAAATGATTCAATTCATAATCACTGATAAGAAGAGCATTTTTGCCATTGTGGATAAAGGCAAAAAGCAAAAATACATGTGGAAATCTCAGTGGATCTTCATAAGATCATAACATTATGAGTCATTACACTCCATTTTGGTTAAGCACATGGATTTTTTCCATAACCAGTTTATAGTCTGAGCATTTCTGCTAAATTTTCTTGTGACATTCCGCCATTCTTGTGGTTTTCCTCTTTAACTGTGAGGAGTAAATACCTCCACTAGGTGGAGACAAATATAAGGAAAGACAATCACGAGCAAACCTATTTTAACCTTAAGTATAAAATAAACATTACACTGAATTTTTGGGGGGAGATATTTTTGGTCAGTGGAAAAATGACGAATGCTAGATTTAGACCTCATTTGAACAGGTATCGTCTTGTCGAACGGTGTCCGGTCCAGGTTTCAGTTTCTTCGGCTGTGTTTGGCTTAGAAGCAAGTTCGTGCACATCCAAACAAAAGTATATTAACACAAATTCGGTAGGGGACGTTCCAGCAAGTCTTCTTCTCCTTGTCACGCTGACCTGATTACGTTGTGAGCAATTAGCTGTATAGTGGCAGATCCTGTTTGATGCTTTGTTTATTGTCATCCGGCCCAGATTTTTAGCTGACGTGGTCTGGCACCTCATGATGTAACAAATGAAATAAATAAGAACTGCAGTTTCCCACACTCATTTCAAGGATTATGTAGACAAAGCATACATAATCACAACTGTTGATATGGAAAACCTTATAATTTTGTTGTAGTCTTCCCAGAGAAGCAGGGTTTTGAGGACGAACTGCTGGCCTGCTCGGCTCTGCATAGTGTGTGTGTGCTTAATTATTCTTCTCAAGACACTTTACTTTTACTTTGCAAGGACACAGATGAATGATTTTCCCTTCAGTGCTTCCTGTCAGCCTTAGCACTGGAGAGCAATTTACAGCATCGGCAACCTTTCTTCTGTCCTAAAAGTCTACAGTGTTCCCATTTAACTGTTCAGAATATACAAATACAAAGGCCTTTAAACATAAAAAGATCTGTCTATCTAGCTATCCATAAAATAAAATCACAGTTACTGACCAGAATGTGGTCAGACCCCTAGTATATGCTGGTTAGGTATGTTTTGATGCTGGTCCTTTGCTGGTTTACCAGCATAAACCAGCTTAAACCACCATCCCAGCTTCAAAACATACCCAACCAGCTGCTGTTTCATAGCAGGGTCCATAAATGTTAACGCCTTAAATACTACATTTTAACTGCAATTGCTACCATAATTTTAGTTATATCCAATTTTTAAACTTTGCTGCCTAAAATAAACCTAGGCCTGCAATAACCTTTCTAATTAATATTAAAAAATAAAAAGACAGAAAAACTCAAAACACAGCTTTTATTTTCTTAAATACATAGATGAATGTAAACCAGAACAACTTATTCTCTACACTCTGTTCAAAACATTTTAGAAGCGTCATCATTCAGAGATAAAAAGAGCAACAAGAAAATGCGTTTTTGGTATTCTACAAAGATTCAAGCAACACCCATCAAAGTAAACAATAGAGCTTAGAAAACTGCCCACATGCAAAACAACTGCACAGAGGTCATTGTTCCAGTCCTTTTATAGTACCTGTACGATGAGAACAAAATGACATGTGACATCGGACAACTTGGGCTTCAACTGATCGGTCTTTCTCTCCAAAATAAATAAGCACAGAATGGAAGAAAGAATCCAAAGAGTCCTATTAAAACATTGGCTGTATTCCAATCCAGGAGGCCATCAGTGATGTGTCTCCAACTCTACGATGGTCCACTCGCCCTGTGGAGATGCAGCGTCCTCAGGAGAGAAGCTGGTCACAGTGATGCTGGTGGTGGAGTCCTCCAATGGAGAAATAAGCTCGGCCCAGCGCTTAAATGTGTCCTTTTCATGATACAAGTAGTCCTGTTCATTCAAACAGTCTCGAGACAAGGACAGCGTCTGCTTGATCAGATACTGTGCAAGGTTTAAATCCTCTGGGACTGAGTTTATGATGCCCAGATTGGATTCTTGGTCAGACAGCAGCTGTCGCAGCAGACTCCAGTCTTTTTCAGCAAACTTACTGTCTTCGCCGTTTACTTTGTCTTTAACATCCTCGTCCTCAACTCCATGTAACTCCTCCTGTTGGGGATCATTGCCTCTTTCAGCATCCATGCTGTGTTCGATGGCTTCTCCCAGGTCCATCTCGTAAATTGGGGACAGGGCTTTAGACGACCTCCGGTCATGTGTGCAGGTTTGATCCAATGTGTCAAAGTCCCCTAAAAATAATTGACAATACTGCACAATGACCAAGTGTTTTATCCTTACGTGGGAAAACAGGAATTTTCTTGAAGACATGCGTTGTTTCTAGCTCCACATGATGTACAAAATCACCCCTAGTGCAACTGTGTCCTCTGTGATGCAGTTAAGCTCGAAATATCAATCCTTTTAAAGACTAGATGAAAAAAATATATACTTTGTCTTAGGCAGTTTTCACTTTTCATTGTCATTAATCAAGATCTGATTCAAATGACACATGCATTACAATTAAGCAGATGTGCAAATCCAAAGTTTTCCATGGAGCAACTCTTGATTTTCCATGGCCTATCCATGGAGCAACTTCTGAATTTAGGATAAGGATGGACAGCTGCCATAAAGGTGATGCACAGAAGAAAGCCTACACTGAATGTGTCTCTTTTGTTCACAAGTGCTGTAACAGTAAAAGGCATGTTTTGCCAGCCACTGTATCTTCAGCATGACTTAAGTTTTGTTCACATACAGAAGATATGAATTCTCTAGAATTCTCTTGCAAACTGAGCATTTGTTGTCCTTAAATATACACATCAAAATGCAAGCAAGCACTTACGTTTTTTTTAGTTCATACTTCTAAACTTAAAAATACACTGAAATGAGTATGAGGGACATGCTGGCAAAAGAGTGCTTATTGCTTTACTTGGCAAGATATGCTTCTTATAAAGATAAAACTCCCAAAAAACCATTAACAGTGATTAGAATCATGATACAAGTGTGAAAAAAGAGAGACATGAGGAGGACCTTGAAATTGTTCTTCTATAAACACAACATACAGGGGAAAAAAAATTCTAATTCTACAGAAATACACTGAATTAAATGAAATCTACAAAATAAAAATCTAGAGTTGAAAAATGTTTACCTACTACAGAACTACAGATGGTGTGATAAATTGTGAATGAGAAATAAAACAAATAAAAAAACACACAAAAATGGATCCAAACATGGAATTTCATAAATGAACAAAAATCAATAGTGAAACCTAGTATTGGCATGCATGATTTACAGGTTTGAGTGACTTAACAGACAAGAGTCTTTAAAAATAAGACAGCAACAGACTCAACATTGAAATTGAGTATAAAAACATCTAGGTTGTTCGAACACATTCAAAGCATCTTGATGTCTGCAGAAAGTGTGGTCCGTTATGTGCAGTATTAAAAGGAAGCTTAGCTCACTGTATATTTGTGCATGTATATATTTATATGTATATATTTGCTAGCCAAGTCACACGGAGCTTGTCTTTTGCATAAAGATGTGGAAAGGTCAACATATAAAATGACTTGGCCTATGAGGAAGAAGCTCACTATTTAGTATGGACAAAGACAAACAAAAAAGACTGAGGACTTAAGTGCACTGGTACAACTGTGACTGCCTAGCCATGCCACATAACAGATGGTCTGACTCAGCATACTTCACCACACGCAGATAGATATATTACTGTAAATATTAAGCTTGTAAACTTGTTAGTTGAGTTATTTAGGGCATAGCGCCTCAGAGAAGGCAATTTAGTTGTGTTTATAGCTTATTGAAATATTAGATTCCATGGACAGACATCTAAATTAATTAAAGGAAGGGGGAAAGGAGGCAGTAGTGTGCTACTATCTAAATCAATGAGATCAAGATTTAGCCCATTGAAGATGATTGGAGGGTCAGGATGGAACACTGAGTAGATGTTTCTGAGGCTGCAATCGGGGGGGATGGGCTCTAATGTTATACATTACCTGCTGGAGAGTGTGCGGGTGAGCTCACAGTCAGCTGCGGCTCAGGTAAGTCTAGCCGCAAGTCAGCTTTTCTGCTGTCTATATGTTTGGACTGAAGATTGCCATACTGTTCCACCAGCCTGAGATCCAGGTGACTAGGGCGCTCCTGAGCAGGAACGTCACTGCTGTCTTTGTCTTGCACAGGGGAATGTGATTGATTAAATGCACAATCGTCCTGTGGAGATCCCTGGACCTCTGTCAGGAATACTGCAGGTTTGGGCTTCTGTTCATTTTCCTGGTGGTTGGTGATATGGTTGGCCCTCACTGTGCTTGTGGACTGCTGGGAGTGGTAGTCTGTTTGAGAATTGAGAGGTTCACTGTCAAAGACATCACCATGTGCAAAGGAATCGCATGCCTGGTGTGTCGGAGTTTGGTTACCAGCTTCTTCACATCCAAGTTCCTCACACTCGTCCACCGAGAGTAACACAGAGCGACGGAAGTTAGAAGCTGACTGGTACTCTGGTTGCTCATTCTCTTGTTCCGCAGGATCTTCAAACGCAAGGTTGACGATACCTTGAAACTGTGGAGGTGGCTCGACAACTGGAGGAGCCATTCCCCTCGGTAGCATCTCAACTTCTGATCTTTCGTCTTCAGTCTCCTCCTCTTCTTCCTCTTCCTCTTCTTCTTCAGAGGAGAAAAGTTGGTGGTCCTGGACGCCCTTCAGGTTTTTTAATGTAGTATCCATTTCACAAGGTTCCTCCTCCACTGGCACCTCGTCCTTTCTAATCCAAGAACGGGGTCTTTGACGGCCTACCTCTTCTTCACTTGTAGTCTCTGCCTCTCGTCCTCTGAGCCGTACCTCCACACGCAGCCCAGCCCCACTCTCATACATCTTGAGCTCTTCAGGTGTGCTGGTGTCACTACTGCTGCGACCCAAGAAGTCAGGGCAACGCATGGTCCCGCACTTTGAAACGCCACGTTCATGGGAACAACAGTCATCATCTTGCGAGCCCCCAGCATCATAGTCCTCTGACCGCGGCTTTATGTCATCAGAAGAAGTAGTGGCACTGCCAGTCTCTGACTCTGGGCTAACTTGAGGATGAAGCCCATTCCATGAGTCCTCTAGGGGCGTCTCAATGCTTCCTAGACTGCAAGGTGTATCAGGAGGAAGGTCTAAGTCCTTTGAAGAGTTTATGGAATTGAGGCCTTGGTCTGGTCCGGTGACACGGGGTGGAATGGCATGGCCTGTGGCGAGTTTACTTCCACTTATCTCACTCTGCCCAGAAGTACATGTTTGCATGTCCGTTGTTACTGGCTGAGTCTTCACTTCTGTGCTACTTAATTTGCTCACTTGATCACTGCTTTTCTCCATATCTTGAACCTCAGTGGAAGTTGCTGATATTCCCTCAGGAACCACTTCTTGCTGGTCTAGTAAAACTAGTGAATGCTGCTCCGAAGAAGGAACTTTGGAGCTCTCTAGACAAGGTGTTCCCAGATCCTTGCTTCTTGTCTTACCTTCATTAGAATCTGGATTCAACTGTTGAGTGACCTTTTTAATGTCTGAATGTTTAGGGCTGGATACTGAATCTTTCACAGCAGTGACTGGCTTTTTAGAGCCAGCAGGAGTTTTGACGACCCCTGAGGATTTCAGAGATGATTTTGTTGGAAGTGTTTCTGGAGCCTTTTGTTTAGGTCCCGTTTTGTTTGGGACAGAAGGTGACAGCCTGGAGGAAGACATGGAAGCTTTGACGCTGGGCCTTGACTCATGGATGGGCTTTGTGTTCTTCTTTGTAGTTGCAGGTTTAGATATATCTTTTTCTACCTCTTTTCTTGGGACGGCAGGCTTTCTAGAGGCAAGGGCTGAACCAGGTCTGGATGAAGCTGTTTAAAAGAGGAAACAGACTTGAACTCATTACTGTTAATAACAAATTACTTTTAGATCCATTCTGAATTGAGTATTTCTTACCAAGGTTCTCTGACACAGTGCTTTTGCTCTTTGTATCAGAGCGGGAGGCAGGAACTCCAGGTACTGCACGACTGGTTGTGGTAGGTTTAGTCTTGGTTGCTTTATTAGTGGTGCTGTAAACAGAATGATGGATCAAAGGACAAATCAAATGATTCAAATGAAAAAAAAAAGGAGATAAAATATTAGCGCAAATAGGAGGAGGATCATAGCCTGGTTCTTTGCAACTCACCTGCTAGTCTTGTCAGTGTCTGGTTTTTGAGCAGGTTTGGTCAGAGGAGATTTTGTTGTTGCCTTGCCTTGAAGATTTGACCTAAGACCTACAATGTAAAAGGATTATTAGGTTTTTACAAAAACACAACTTAGATTAATGGACTATACATAAAAAAAAATGTTGAGTCATTCATAAAATTAAACGGAGAACTATCTATAACGATCCTAGTCCCAACATTGTCTGCACAAGAAAAAACAAGAACTGTGATATTGTTGTACCTTATTGTAAACTGGTATTTGTCCTGTAGAACCTGTGTGCTATCTAAACCTACATTCCTTAAGAACTCTGAACAAGGTAACGGGCATGTACAATTTTAGTACCGCTAAGCAGCTTAATGATGAGTTAAAACCTTCTCTGCTGAGCAAAGACTCTCTGAGTCACAAAGAAGTCAGTACCAGGCAAACAACAGCTAATGAGTAGGGTAAAATCTATATTTTCTCCGCTGGATTTCAAGATTCAGAATTTTCTCTTCCTCTCAACTGCAGTACATTGTTCTCTCCCTAGCCTTCCTGTCCTGTTCTAATTTTCTAACTTGATCATGCTAATTATTTTTTTGGGCCAGTTGTGGCCTAATGGCTAGAGGCTAAAAAAAAAGTAGCTAAAAGGTTGCAGGTTTGAGTCCCAGGTCCGGCGAGAATTGTAGGTGGTGGGAATACCACAATACCACAACTAAGGTGAGCAAGGCACGGAACCTCCTAGCTGCTTCCCGTGTGCCGCAGCATTAGCTGCCAACTGCTCCAGGGGTGTTTTTACGGTGCGTTTGTTCACTGGTGTGTGCACTTTGTTTGGGTTAAATGCAGAACACAAATTATAAGTATGGGTCACCATACTTGGCCACAAGTCACTTCACTACATTTTTATCTAAAGTATCTAAAAGCAGCTGACATGGAGCAAGATGCAAGATGACATCTTGACTTCCATGGAAATTTCACATCTGAACTTATGCTCAGACTGTTTCACTAGCTCTGTCTTTGCTGGATACCGCCACTTTTCACAGTAAAGCAAGGAATACCTGTAGCTTGAGATGTGGTAGAGTTAAAAATTGGTCTAAAGGGAATTATCAATCAAAGTGAATTCACCTGTTGGTGTACTGTGGCCATTCTTGAGAGGACTCCCAGTGCTGTTGTCTGGTGAGGTGCTGCCAGAGTTGGATGGAGTATTCTGAGCATTGCTGGCTGATTCCTGAGGCAGATCTTTCCCTGACATTGTGTTCTTTTGTAATTTTCCGCCTTTAGTCTGGCTTGCTGAGAGATCAGACCCAGCAGGGGAAGACTTTGGCCTTGCTCCTGGGTTTGGCTTCCTGTCCATCACCGTCTTCCCTGTGGGTGAACCACGGGCACCTGAAGTGGTGGAATTCTCTCGTTGAGCACCACCACCAGTGCCATTCAACACTGGTTTAACAGTAGATGTAGTCTTGGTTTTAGCTGGCGTCTGAGTTGGTTTAACCTTATCATTTTTACTTCTGAGTGACGCATTGTTACTAGCTTTTGTTTTCCCAGAAGGAGCCGTGTGAGCTGTTGGCCCCAGAGCATCAGACTTCATTGTGCCTGATGCTGCAGCTACAGATCTTGCAGGGGAAGCACGTGGACCCTGTGATACCTTAATAGGAGGACGAGTAGGGCTATCACATGGAGATGAAGTGCCTGAGAGGCATTTTGTATGTTTCTGTTGCAGAAGGGAGAGAGATGAAGAGAGAATTAAAGTCTATGATGGCTTTGCTCATTGTTAATCAGATCAGCAACCCATTTGACACAGTAATCTCAGATGTATAAGACCACAGAGCATGATCTTTGGTTTAAAGACTAAAAAGCACATTCTTCAAAAAACAAAAAAAAGGACAGGACAGCTGGTTCCTTAGCCCACGGTCTCTGTATCCATATCGCTTTGGTCATATGTACATATTGTTTATTTAAAGCTCAATTATTATGTGTTTTTTTGTCATCTGCCTTGTCAACCCAGTAGCCCCAGTCTATAGTTTGGCACTGAAACACATGCATTTTTATGTGTTTCAGAAAGAAAAACATTCACATTTTCAACTTTCTCCAGACTATCAGGCTGTCCTTATTGTTGAGCCATAAACTCCAGTTTCATCCAGCTGATATGATTCTGTCATCTTCAAAGCAAAAGCAAAAAAGAAAGAAAGCAAGCTTTCAAACCTTTCAAAACTTACAGTTCAACAGAGACTATGCCAGTAAATCACTTTAGATACTGATGATAGATACACTTAATTTAAATGTAAGCAAACAGAACTGTTGAATTTACAGTAAAAGAATGTATTTTATACAACATTTATTTAAAATAATGATAATAGATCGCTTCTGTTTATTTGTGATGCAGAATCTCCAAATGACCAAACACTGGCAATTAATCAACCTGGGACAAAATATCCATGTATCCCATCATTTTTTTTTTAGTTTGACCAAAATAAGCAGCCGAATAAAAATTACCTGAGAGCTGGTGAGCACAGGTTTTTTTCCAAGCCGTCTACAGTCTCCTTTATCAAGAGCAGCTGAGAGGGTTGGTGGAGGGAGAAAGAAAAATTTTAGATTACAGACAGCTTCAGGTTAATTAGAACATCCACTCTTGCATAATCAACATTTGCCAAACATTTCCTCAGTCAGACACACAAATACTTGCAGACTTCCAATCAGTAAAAGTGGCATAGCCACTGATTTCCTACTCCATCTCAGACAGAGACAGTGCAGATCTAGCCTTTGATCATCTCACAGCTTATCCAGAGCATTCTTTAAATCATCAGAAAAAACTATGATCTAGGCTTCTTTCCCAGCAATACAACTGAGCTCCGATTTCACTGCTGTCATCTCTGAAATCAATCCAAACCATGGATCAAATAGCTGCTGTAAAGGAATGCAGATGGACTGTTTGTGTTTTCTGTTGCACGATGAATGCTTTGCATATGAGCCACTGCATTTGCATGCCTTTACATATGCGAGGGAATCTTTAGAAAGCACAACCCTGACACCTAAAGCAATGCGTAATTTATGTGCCAGCATATATGTTTCCACCTGCAGAACAAAGCTGTATCTACTGTATCTCATTGTGGACCCTATTCTCCAACCCCCTCTTGAAATGCTTAATGTTTTGATGTGACTGTATTCTCGCTCTCAATGTTCAAAGCATCAGTGGGCCATATTAAAGGACTGTTGTTGAAGGACTGACAGGAGCTGGAGGTTATCCAGCAGCGTTTGTCTCACCAGCACCGGCTACCCAATATCCATGCAAAGGAGGTCTCTTCATCACTGCTCTGGACCACAAAAATAAATAAATAAATAAATAAATAAATACATCCCCCTCCTCCTCCATACATGTACACAAGCGCATTCTGACTGCTGCATGGCTTTGAACACTAGCTTCCATTGAGATCTGTTCATTTCTTGTGTTCTCTCTTATCCTCCTCCAATACATACTTTGCATCCTTCCCACATTATTCCCCTTTTTTTGCTATTGCTACATTCTTACCTTTTCTCCTTCCTCCCCTTACCTGCGAGTATTTTTTCTCGATATCTGGGTTGTAGTGCGTCCCATCCTTGTGTGTGCCGCACTGCAAAGAAGGACTGAAGCAGGAAGGTCCAGAGCTTGGTGCGCAGCGAACACAGCTCACGCCTGAATGGCTCCTGGAGGGACAGAATGAGTGAGAGAGGGTGAGCGAGTCGAAGAGAGAGAGAAGGAGGGAGGGTGGATACAACAGCAGGAGAACAGGAGCGAATCAGCAGCTGCTTCAAAGGCTGGTTGTCTTGGCAACCGATCAATGTTGCCTCCCTCTACCCTTAACAGGATCCTCTCCCGCTAAATGGATGATGTCAGTAGCAGAGGCTTGTGTTCCCGCCTTCTGCACCGAATGTTCATAAAAAAAAAAAAAAGAACCTCTGTATTTTTTCAGACTCTGCCTCAGCCTTTCCATCTGCAGTTCATTTCTCCCACGTCCCTCCCTGCTTTCCTCTATAATGGACATGGAACCAGATTAGACACGGCCACACCCACGACTCTTGGTCTTTCTCAGACTAATCCATTCTGCCATTTCCCCTGGGATGTGAATTAACTCACGAAGAGACAGGAAGCGACAGAGATGGCCAGAGAGACATATAGAAAAACACAAAATGACACAGTGAGACTATAAGTACGAGAGGTTGAGTTGTTTACTATGACCTTTTCTATTTGTAGTGTCACTTTACTGTAATCCAGCCTGGCCACATACATTATAAGCGAGTTTAAATCCCAGGATCAAATGAAGCACTTTGTATACGTGCCATTAAATACAGAGAACGTGCTCAGTGGACCGTTGCTGCAGGTGTCCACTACATGATGAAGCACAGAAAATCTATCCATCTAGTATTATAATAATTACTGTACACCACTGATGCAGTTTTTGCACTGAATCTGTATTTACTAAACACTTATTCTCCAGAATTATGTCAAATGAATTTCTCTCTAAAAAATATTATTTTATAATAAATACGTCATTATGAAAACCTATTCTTTTTTTTCTTGCCGTCTTGTGTGGATCAATAAAAATATATGATTAATTTACTAAATGATCTGAGTTGTAATTAAATGCTGGCTGGTCGTGTTCTGTTTCTTTGTTTACCTCCACTTCCTCCTGATAGGCTTGGTCTTCTGTGATAATGTCAATCTCGTTCGGGTCACCGCTCAGCCGGTTCACGGCACTGAACAGGTCACAGCAGTTCTCCACAGTAACGCCCTCCCGTACGGCTAAACACACCTTCCTTAGGAGAGTGGGGTCACGTGTGAACTCCTCTCTCTGAAACAGTACATGCCTGACTGTCATATTTGACCAGACATCTTATATCTTTTGCCTAAACATCATCGATTAGTCATACCCTGCGGAGATCGTGGAAGGCAGCGGTGTGTGTGACCTGGGGCAGGTGTGTGACAATCATCTGCAGACACTGTTCTTGCAGTTCAGTAGCCAGACTCAGCACCTGCTTGGCCCATTTCACCTCCGGCAGGCTGCCAATCAGCTGCTCGCTGCCACACAGCACAGATACTACACTCTGCACTGTCTGAAACACATCACAATGTTACACACATGTTCTGCAGCATCTGAAAAACATCTTCATAGACACATGGAATCCTTTTTCTCTGCTTCTCATGCTGGTTGCACTGTTAGTGACTGCAAATTTCCTAGTGTAATCCAATATGCTTCAGCTGACTGCAGCTGCTGAAGTTCTGGGTCTGTGTGTCTGTGTGCGTGAGAGAATTTTAGGGGACTCTCAGACTATGGGTTAAGTGAATGAGCTGTTTGTGGCTTTAACGCACACACACACACAAAGCCACTCAATCAAGACTTCTAATTGCTCTTTAGTCAATAGCCATCCTGAAAACAGAGGCCACAGCTCATCTCATCAATGTCTTATTGTACTGTAGGATGCAGACTGAAGCAGAAGGACAGTGGGGAATGAAAGGAAACACAGGTTGTTGTCTATGCTGTTTCCCACTGGAAAAACGGCACGATTACATGTTGAATAATATCTTAATTCAGTATCATTGGATCATTATAAAAACAAAGGCCAAGGGAAGTCCCAACCACAAAACAAATGCGTGTCTGTGAGTATTACACACCATGTTTTTGGTGACAGTATCAAGGCAATCTCTCTGTAGTTCTGGAGGGAGCAGGGCAAAATTCCTTTCTGACCAGCACTTCACAAAGTGCTCAGCTACCCATCTGGAAATTAAAACACAAAACGTCAAATACAAATGAGTAAAATTAAAAAAATATTTTCTACTAACCTACAAAAGTAGGATTTGGTCACTTTTAAAAAATAATAATTACCCACTTTTACATAATTTACCCACTTTTGTGTCAGTCCAAACAAAACACAAAGGGGGACATTTTGAAGATTGACCAGTCTACTCCATACAGCCAGTATGGTCCAGTAATAATTATAATAATAATCCAGTAATAATATTCTGTCAGGCTTCAAAAAGCACAAATTGTACCATAAAGGCCCACATCAAGCGCGATAACTATATAGATAACGATAGCGAACCACACCAGCGAACGATATCGGCTGTTTATTATAAGCTCAAGCACGTCATGATAGCAGGATTGATTCTGATTGGTTGTCAATGTTTCTATCATTTACCAGCTTGAAAAAATGTTATGGAAGTATCACTTGTATTGTCTTTCTCTCTTTTTCTGGATCATGTCAGCATTATCAGGTTGGTCTAAACAACCAAAATCTTAAAGGAATAGTTCACACAAAAATCAACTTTGTTCTTTACTCACCCTCATGTCATTCTATACATACACTACCGTTCAAAAGTTTTAGAACAGTAAAATATTTAATGGTTTTTTAAAGATGTTTCTTCTGCTCATCAAGGCTGCATTTATTAGATTAAAAACTCTAATATTGTGAAATATTATTTCAATTTAAAATAACTGTTTTCTGTGTGAATATATTTTAAAATGTAATTTATTCCTGATACAAAGCATAATTATTCTAGTCTTCAGTGTCACTTTCAGACCTTTCAGAAATTATAATATGCTGATTTATTACTAGAATTGTCAATGTTGGAAACAGTTGTGCAGACAAATATATTTTTTAGAACCTGTGATTTTTTCTCTTTTTTCCCCTCAGGATTCTTTGATGAATAACAAGTAAAAAACTACATAATTTTTTACCAAATATAAAACATTTCTAAAATGTAAATCTATGCTGTAACTTTTCATTTAATAGATCCTTGGTTAATAAAAGTATTCATTTCATTCAAAGAAGAAAGAAAAATGTACTGATCCCAAACTTTTGAGCAGTAGTGTAACAGTAAACTACTGTAACAGTAGTTTTGAACATTATTATCCATTTTAAATAAATGCTTCTCTTTTTAATATTTAAATGATCAATGAATCCTAAAATAAAAACTATTAAGCAGCTGTTTCCAACACTGATAATAAAAAAATCTGCATATTAGAATGATTTCTGAAAGGTCTGAAAGTGACATTGAAGACTAGAGTAATGATGCTTTGTATCAGGAATAAATTACATTTTAAAATATATTCACACAGAAAAAAGTTATTTTAAATTGAAATAATATTTCACAATATTACAGTTTTTTCTGGATTTTGAATCTAATAAATGCAGCCTTGAAGAGCAGAAAAAACATCTTTAAAAACCCTTTAATATCTTACTGTTCTAAAACTTTTGAACGATATTGTATGTTTTGAAGAATGCAGGTAAATCAAATCTTTCAGCTTTCTTTTTTCAGCATAAAAAACTTAAACAGGTTTGGAATGACATGAACTGCAACTTTAAGTCCATCTATTTATCATAACTGTAATAATTTGTTTTTTTAAAAACTAACAGTTATTAAGTTTGTCACAAGATCAAATGCTTACATGAGTGACAATCCTCTAGATTACCCTAAAACAAACTATATATCTAACTTTACATATATACACACTTAGAAATAAAACTTTTACATTTGCCACTGACACAAATTAAATGTATACCTCTTAAACCTTCTAAATGTGGACTATATGATGCACTTAAAAACATGAACATTATGAATTTCTGTAAAGTGGCTTTGAAACTGTGCATTATGAAAAGCTCTATACACACACACACACACACGAAAGCTACTTGAAGAGTTATCCCAGTGATCTAGGTTTAGTGACACTAGGGCAGTAGGTTCAGCAGGCACTGGACTGGCACTGAACTGAAGGCAGTAGTGCTGCACTGATCTTATAGCATCAGATCATTGATGCTGTACTGAGTGCCTCTCATCCTGATGCGTGACTCTTCACCCTCCTACCCACGGCGGAGGCAACACCAAAACATCACAGAAACAACACACGCACACAGTCTCTCTCCATCTCTGAGGCACTGGAAAAATCCCGACCTACATTCACTCGCCTCTCTGAGCTGCTTTACCGCAGTGCGCTGAGTTTCCAGCAAAGACAATTCAATGACAGAGCTGATTAATTAAGTAATGGTGATGGTAACGAAATGATTAAAAGGTCAATTACTTATTTATTTATTTCTGCTGCCCATTACTTATTAATGTGTTTAATTAATTAAGGATGTATACATCTTAAGTTTAAAAAGGACTGTTATGACTGACTTTTGTGGTCCAGAGTCAAATATATCTATTTAATTACACATACAAAATTAAGAGTACATTCAAAGAGGACATGGAAATAATTGTTTTATTCAAATCAAGTCATTACACCCAATGTGAAACAAACTAATTGTTGACGACTGGTCTAATCACACCAAGAGCAAAGCCAATATCTTTCTGTATAATAAGGGGTTGAAAACACTTTTGAATTGATCTGCTAACAGCCCTGCTTGAGAAATAAACGATGCTAGGCAAGCAAACCAGCAAGAATCGTGTCTAATCTTGTCAGACATAAGTCATAAAAATATTTACATTTGTGAAGTAACACCACAAAAGAAATAAATAAATAAAATAAAACATTTTTAAAAAACTTTCTAAAAAAACTTCTTGCACATAATTTATGCATTTGCTTCTTAACGGCAATATTCTTAAAGGCAATATTCATGGCGAGAACCAGTCTCTATACACAAGTCTTCACACAGGTGACAATTTTGAGTCTTCAATTAACCTAATGTGGATGTTTTTGGGCTGTGAGAGAAAACCAGAGCAGGGAGAACATGCAAACTCCAAAACAGAAAGGCTTCCTACCCCAGCTGGGCCTCAAACCGGGGACTCTCTTGCACGTATCCTTAAAGTAACCGTATGTAAAATTGACATTGTGTGGTTGAACTAGGTGTTGCAGTCCAAATTCAAAATACTGGAGAGGGGTTTTTCACCCGGCCCCTCCTTCTCAGACTTGACGCACACTCAGGTTACCATGATTGACGACACCAGCAGGAACGAACGCACATGACAATGAATTAAATGAAATGCACTGTATTTTCTGCCAAGCGGGCAACCTGGAAGCCGAAACACTACTGACTTCGTGATTAAGAGATAGATGGAGGGTGGCGCTTCAGACCAAAACAAAACATGACAACATAAACATTAGTTGAGGTCTGCAACTGCGCTTTTTAAACAAGAATATCCAGGCTGTACTACTGCTGTCAGCGATATGAGTACTAGAAATTAACATGTTTTCTTAATGCCTGTTGAACATCACAGAGACATTTTATGATTATTACAATACATTTCTAACATACGGTTCCTTTAACTACAAATTTATTTCTGGACCCAGCACAGTTTTAGTTTTTAGATAGTTTTAGATAGTTTTTTCTATCCCTAAAAATATCTGTTAACAACAACAAGCTTTGTAAATTCTGACTGATTAATAATAAATTGATTAATAACTGATAATAACTGTTTATGCAAACGCAATGAAAATGCACTGATATTACAAACCGATGTAAGAACAAGCATGCATTTGAGAACAATACTAATAAGGATTTGTCTACTTGGTGTAATCGCCACAAAAAATGGCTTAACAAACATTACCATTTGATGTCAAAATGGGTTTGTTTTAAAAGCTTAATAAATGCAAAACTGATTGCATCCACATTTGGACAGCAGCATAACCCCAGAAATAAAAGGCATTTTCAAACCTGTATTATTTATTGATTCATTTAGTCATTTATTATTTAGTGATTCATTTGCACTGTACACTACACGTATATGACTCTTAATGGAGCAGTACAATCAGAAAAGGAAAGTCATTTTAATAGCCATTATTTAAAGCTGTAGCATCCACAGAAGTGAAGAAAACACCTCACCTCAAACAGGAGCAGTAGAGATCCTGCAGGCCTATCGAGGGGGTAATAGCGAGGCACTCCAGTAAAGATCTCTGAACTCCATCAACGGGCTGCAGAAAATGAGAAGGACTGACTCTTGATATTCAGACCTCATCTCAGACGCTTTAGTGGATCGATAGCCTGAAGCCTGTCATAAGCTAATATACAGTGTAGAGTTCAGCTGTCTGAAGCTTGCATTTAACTAGATTTTATACAACCTACAAATCATACTTACACTGAAGCTAAAATGAAAGCTGAAATTTTTTTTTTCAAAGATTCTCCAGAAATTATAATTACAAAACACCTGATTACAAGTAAATGGTGGAGAAACGCCTCTTTACACACACACATATATATATACATATACATATATCTTATAGGGGTGGCACGGTTCATGAAAAAAACGGTGCATGTATGCGTTGCATGGCTCAACGGTTCAGTGTGTTTCTCTTTCACGCGAAAGAATTGAGATGTCTACGGTGTGGAGTGAGTGCTGCAGGTGTAGAAATGGCAAGTGGAAGAGAAAAGGAAGGCTGCCCGGAGTTGGAGGATGCGCCAGCGTCGTATAAATCTGGTGTGTGGGAACATTTCATGTTACCTATTAGAGGATGGATACAGTTCGGACAGATATTTAGAAAGGATGCTCAGGTTCGGTCACATCAGCGTGAATGTGCGTCTGTGTTATAACGGCGCTTTTTGCCCCGTGTGCGGGGCCCGGGGGCCGGGCTCGGACAGAAACATGCGCCCCGATCCGCGCTCTATTACCTTTGAGGACAGTGGAAATAAAACAAAATAAAAATAGATAGAACTGCGACTGTATGCAAGTATTGTGCAACACGCATCCAATTCAGTTTATGAATGATTACATGATAGAATTTTTTTAATACTGTATCCTAAATTGGGGATAATTAAGCTATATATCATATGCTGAAGTACATTTCTGGAGTGTTAAAGATTAAAAGAAAAAATAACAAGAACCGTACAGAACCGAAAACTGTGACCCTAAAACCGTGATACAAACCGAACCGTGGGTTTTGTGAACCGTGCCACCCTTAATATCTTAGCATCCCCAAATCTTTAAATAGTTTTTCAAAAGTGTTATGAATTATTAGCACACCTTTAACCAAGTCTTTCCAACACTTAAAAGGTGAGAGGGAGTAAACACATTCCTCTTTAATTGCTGTGTAGGATGAAATTACTGGCTGAAAGGACACACACAAGCCTGGTCTTAAAGCATCCTTGAAAGGTGGGAGTGAGAATGAGAGACTTACAGTAGAAGCACAAACAAAACTGCTCTTCACAAATTGTGAGACGGCTGTCAAATACTATTCTTCCTGCCTCTCACTACTGCTTTTGTACCAGAGCTTACGTTCATGACAATCTGCACTTGCTGTGTAAACGTGGTGCGAGTCTGCTGCTCTTTTATTCTAAGAGAAGAAGAAAAATGGCACAATACGGCTGAAGAAATAGATGTTATATCCTATCAGACAACTTAAATGAGAGGAATCCTCATCTGTTGCCACAACACAGGGATAAGGCCATTTTGGCTGACAAATTAACTGCTCTACAAAAGCTGAACCAATGCCCAGACTTTACTCGCTCACAAATACAAATCACATAATGTGTCCCTAAAGGCTAATAAACGACAAGATGATAGTACTACTGGCTCTACCTGACAACAGACTCACTGCTTAAAAAGACTATTTACACTGCTCAGCTTTAAAAGACAGAACGTGTGTGCCATGACCCCATCCACTCTCTTACCTTGGGGAAAAAGCGGCAATAGTCCCGAGTCAGAACCATCTCGGCCACATCTTTCAGCCCCTCCAGGCCCAGCATGTCTGCTGCTAAGACAACCTGACTGAAACCACAAAAACACATTTGTCTGGACATTCCTGCCGAATCTGACTGAAACCATTGCATTTTTAGCATTTACCACATTGGTAAGAAAGAAAATGTCACTATAGAGGGTGTTTACCTGACATTTGTTCCTGGTGGGAAGTCTAGGATGGCACCATACATGAAATGAAGCAGAATTTCCATTTCATCTGGACCCAGACTGATTTAATAAAATAAATAAATAATTCACAGTGAGGTCTCATTACATATTACTGACATTACTTAATGAATTTCCTTGTTAAATTTTCTAAAACATTTATCTACCTCTGTCAATGTTACATAAAAATGCTTTAATAAATGTTAAAAGTAAGATTAATAAATGCTGTACAAGAATTCATGTTAACTACATAGTTTCTAGTTAAATGTATCAGACCTAATTAAAAAAATAATTAGCTGTTTTTGTAGTTGTCTTTGTAGTTTTGTAGTTGTATGTAATTTCTAAGAAAATGTTCAGTTCTGTGTTGATACATTTTCTACTGAAAAAAGGAAATTGAGTTGGACATATTTTGTTTATTGCACAGCCTGGCAAAGATTTCTGAGGATCTTCACCTACACTTGCAGACCAGCTAGAATTAGAGATCAAAACAAGCTCTTCTGAAGATTTGAAGAGAGCCACACTATCAATATTAAAGGGATCAAATGATACGATTTCTATTTTTTAATTTCTTTAGTTTGGTATGTAGCTGTTTGTGCATGTATAAAATCTGCAGTTACAAAGCTCAAAGTCAAAAGGATTTATTTGATTTAAAGAGAAAGCTGATCCAGACTGGGCTAAACACCTCATTAAAGCATAACGCAGCCCAAATTTTCACGCAAAAAAGAAAACGTAATTTCAGTAACCACAGTAGTATCGATGCAGCTATGTCAGGGAGAAGCTGTGTGTTTCTTTGCCAAAGCAAAAGCACTTTATTTCACCATGCATGTGTGGTTCATCCAATCCCAATGCACTGGGTTAGCTGGCCAATCAAAGCAGGCTGTGCTTGTGCGACGGAGAGTCTTTGTAGAAAACAACGGCATAGCAGAGCTACAATAATAAATATTTGTTTTTTTTCACACATGTCAAATATATTCTGTTACACCAAATACACTAAATAATGATCTTTAAAATAGCATCATATGACCCCTTTAACAAAATAAAAAGACGTATTACTTTTTCCAGACATTGTGTCTAAGAGTTTAAGTGTGCTCTTGAGTAAACATGGAGTAAAATCCACAAAAGTCTCATTTTTATACTCATCATAGATTTTTCTGCCTGGCATGAAACACTACACGGAGTATCCTGGTTTTCCCAGACGCAGACTGAGCTATGAATAATTGATATCTGGTAGGCTGGAAGAACCTCATCAGGTAGAAGATCTGTCTGAAAACTGCTGAACGCTGGGACATGTGAGATCACACACATGACTCCTCTTAACTTAACTGGCTTTGTGAATATAAATGGTTATCAACTGTAGGGATACTGATATATTCAGTATCAAGTTGAATATATATGGTGAGCAAAAAAATATTTCATAGATGCCCTGAACCTTAACAGTTCCTAGTAAGAGAAAAGAGGAAAAGAGGAACTGTCAAGAGCTACATACTATAGGGTTTTTGTTTTAACAACCGGCTGGCTGTACAGGACTTTTACAAATACTTTACCTTCTAAGCATGACATAGTATATGATATTTGTATTTATATTACATTGCAGTCATTCATCCCATTTTGATGAGTGTCCTGCATAACCTACCCTTGCAGAGTGACACACTGACGCAAACTCTCCATCCAGCTGCCACACAACATCGCTCGGAAATACTCTGAGCGCGCACACAGAATGGCCCTGTGGGAAAGGAGAAACACAAGAACACACAGACAATGTTAGCCTCCACTATCACTCACACATGCTTCACACCACATTAACCCGGCTCGATATTTGTAAAGCTGCCCTTGGAAATGTACTGTATGTGTATTTGTGTGTATTATTCACTGACTGATATGCTTAAAAAAAAATCAAGAAAATAAAAAGACCATGAAATTAGGATGTCATTTCAGAATTATATTAGAAGATGACGACGACATAGCTAATTAATTAGGTTTTGAACATTGTCCTTCTTAAAGGAACAGAAAAATCATTTAAAAACAATCCAACAGAACAAGAATAGTTTAGCGTGGTATGGAAATGACAACATTAAAGTGCCCCTATCATGCCTTTTCAAATATGATCTTTCATGCAGTGTTTCATGTAGCAGTATGTGAATATAAACTATCTGCAAAGTTGTGAAGCATGGGGCTGGAAGCATCATGCTCTGGGGGTGTTTTTCTGCACAGGGGACTGCACTGTATTAAGGAGAGGATGAACGGGGCCATGTATTGTGACATATTGGGCAAAAACCTCCTTCCCTCAGTC
>JAUMHI010000041.1:7234458-7278197 GCA_032359435.1 Enteromius unitaeniatus
TGTAGACCCCTCCATGATTTCTAAGTAAGAGAACTTGAAAAATCACAGGGTGATCAAATACTTATTGACCTCACTGTATATATTTACTTTATAAACGGTTAAATTTCACAGGTGTAGTTAAGTAATTTCAACAAGCATTCAAATTATGTTTTTAGCCACTTTTTACATACATGAATAAAAAATCTTTGGCGCACTTACCTATGGAAAACAAATCCACAATTAGTTTTGGTACTGTTCATGAAAGACAGCATAAACGTTTCATAAAAACTGTTCTAAAATAACCAGTTTATGAGGCAACAGGTTTGTACTATCAAACAACTTTAGAACATTAAGAACAATAATGATAAAATGCATGGACACATTACACACTTAATGCACATCCTTTACTCTTCATTTGTTGCACCAAATCATAATTACGATTTCTGAAGCCATAAGTAGGCACTTGCCTGAAGGCAGCATTAGATACAGCTGGTGACACTTCATATGCTCTTATGTCCCACATCTTCTCCCTCCCAGTCCTCCTATATCTCTTTCTCATCCAACAGCCCTATAATTCTCCATCTGTCATAAACGTTCACTATAAATAGACTTTTTGTGTGTGTGTGTGTCACTTGCTCCTGGTCTCCTTTCAGAACAAACTGCAGATCTTACAGTGATGACTGAGGGAGGCTAAAAATACTGCTTAAAAAAAATTGTCTGCAATTTTTTTCCCTTGGCCAATTTTGTCCTCACTTGATGAAATGGATTGTGGCAGCGATGGATCTATTTCAGAGGAAGCATCTCCAATTGTCATCCATTTCGTTCATTTGTCAGACAGCCCTCAGATGTGCACTCCACTCTATTCCTTTTTCACAGCTTGATATCCATTCCAGTGAAATGGTAAAACAAAATACCACTTTTCACACAAATTCGTAGAGCTGCTATTATGGTTCTATTTACTGGATACACTAAAGATTAGATATAATCTATATATAATTAAAAGATACATACATTTATCCACTGACCTACAAAAAAATCAGCAACTGCCAATGGCTGTGGATGACACTGTCGAATTAGATATGTCTGGCTAGTTTGATTTATTATTCTCTCTGAATTGTTTTGATGTTTTTATGTGGGAAAAAAAAAAAGCAATTGGATTTGCCACAGAACCTATTTTCACTCTTTTCTAATTGTACAGATATCATTTTAGTTTTAGTTAATAATAACAACATTTTCCATTATTTGTACATGGCCTATTTAATATTAGTATAAGTAGTTAATAAGATTTACTGCTCTCTCTGAAATATTGTTATTATTATTGTGAAATATATAATGCTGTTTTATGTTAAAAATATATGTTATGTTGAAAAGAAATGATTAAAATTTATTTTTAAAAAAAGGATATAATTTATATATTTAGATAAGAAAAATGCACATTATTAATTAATCTACTCAAAAAAGTCATTTTAAATGATTTGTACATGGTCCGTTTAATATTCACAAACTAGCCAAGAGTGAAGTTCCAAAAAAGCACATCAAACCCCAAACTGTCCCCACTAATTATTTAAAACCAAATTATGATCATGAAACTGCTTTATAATGAATGACAGCTGATTCTAAAGCATTCTGCATGCATGTGTGTCTGTAATAGGCACAGTACACTATGTGTGTGATAAAAGATGATACTCCTCTCCTGGGAGATGTATGGACAGATGAGGGAGGGTTGATGAAAGCGAATAAGAGATGAGATAGGGATTAGCAGTGCTGTTTCAGCGCGTGTATCCTGCAGTGAGACTGACAGATCTGCAGCAGTCACCTCAAGCCTGACATACTAAACAGGACTGCAGACGTCTTACTCCATCCATGCAACCCAAACCCACAGAGATGCTGCTACCGGCTGATGAGGAGGGAGAGCCCGTTGCTATAGTAACAGGTCATGGCAACTGCTTTAACCTCTGCAGCACCATACAAAGGTGCTATCAATGACAGGAAACTACACAGATACGACAGTGTTGTAATTCAGCTTCAGAACATGACGCATATTATCATCACACTCATCTCTACAGATTAGAGAGAAGTGTAAGTTTTGTATATTGGTTTACAATGCTAGTTTAAAATAAGTTAGTAGATACTAGCTCCTTCTGAATAGCTTCACCTTTACTGCATCATAAAGGAGTAAACTGTAAGTCTGCCACCTTCTGGGCATTCCTGATTTAGCAACATTAACTTGCTCTACTGAAGTAAGACTGAAAATTAGGGATGCGTAAAACCAGGTATTGACTGATAGTAGAGATTTTTTTGTTTTCACTATCGGTATCAAGCTATATTTTATATGCATTTACTGGTAAATTGTGCATGCTAATTTTACATACACTGTAATGATTAGACCTACTCTTAGCGCACTGAAAGCTTCGTAATAACTTAAAAATAGTAAAGAAAGAAAATTTAATCTCAAAACTATTATTTATTTTTGAAAATAAAATCATCTGGAAAATAAATAGCCATGTTTTAGATGTTTAGCAAACTTATTTTTTTTAATTAATACTAAATTTACAAGCACATGACTAAATGTATGCAAAAGCTGCTGAAAGCTGGCTAAGGTGATTTTACCTGTGTGCTGAAAAGACTCTATCTGCTACCTGGATCCTGATGTCAGACATATCAGCCCTCTGATACAGAGTCAAAAGATCTGCCCCAAGCACTGATGCTGGCTCTAAATGCTCTGAACCTGACAAACAAACAAATAAAGCAGAATGAGTAACAAACACTTAATGCTGGCTCTTACTATTAACAAACAGACACGAGCACTAATGCAGCCCGAAAGGAAGAACTAATACATAAAGAAAAAGAGTATTTAGAGTATGTAAATTACATCTGGATAAGCTGTCCTTACCTGAATCAGCGCTGACCTGAGAGTCATCATGACTGTCTGCAGCAGTGCCATTCACTACCAGCGAGTGACCGTTGTTTATATTTAATGAGCTATTCTCCTTCACCAGGCACTTGTCTTCTGTGTACACCTTTCTGTTACAGACAGCGCCACATATAATACGTTACCAATCACATATAGTCTTTTACAGACTGACACAGAACTGATCTACAGCGGCATTTGACTTTTTTCAATGCTATTAATTATAGTAATAGTTCAGAAAATGCCATTATGTACTGTATAAAGTCCTGCAGGGCTGCAGGTTCGATCCCCTGAAGGTGGATGACAGGTGTTGTTGCTTCGGCTCCCTGCAGGAGGTGAGGAACTCGGGCCAGCAGCACCGCTCTGTGGGCCTTCAGCTGAACAGCAGAACCAACGCACAGAGTGATGTCAGTTTCCTGCTCCTCTTGCAGCAGCCTGTTGGAGAAAAAGATCTTCATCAAAATAATATTAAAAAAACAACTACTCGCTAACAAAACAGAGAGATTTTCTGATGTTACATACTGTAACAGATTTTTAATATTAGGTGTCAATACACAAGCAAACCACGCAAAAATGATGCAGCCTAATAGTTAAAATGAACATTTAACTACAATTTGACTAGAACTGTTATATAAACACACACATTTCTCCTCTAAGGTTCTATAGTGTAATGGAAGCCTATTTTTTTCCTTAGTTTAAAATATGAAACAGTCACACTATGAGAAATAAAGTTAGACTAAGTCATAAGTAATGAACTCACGTTATGAGAAATCACAATTATGATATAAATGACCTTTTAATTTTTTTGGTACTCTTAGGCATAGACAGGCTTCTACAGTAGAGTACTTCAGCATAAAAAAAAAGTGTAAAAAGAAAAACGAAAGAAAACAAATAACAAAGACTAACCAATTAATATTACTATGATATGTCACTCAAATGATATCTTTATATCTATATATCTTTATATCTCAGTTGCCTATTTTATATTTTACTAAAACAGGCGTTCTTTGTTTGGTAACAGGCTGACTTACTATACTTTAAAATGTTTGAGCTGTCTCAGATGAAAAAATGCTCTGACATATCTTAAAACATGTCAGTGTCATTGTTCTGTGTTAAGATTTGCTCCTGGAATATTTTCTTATAAGGCAGTTGCTTAAATATATTAATTTAACTAATGCCTATTCCTGGCTTAAGCTAAGCCCCGTTTGTGAAACTGGGCCACTGTGTCTTTAAAGAAAGACAATGACTATTACTTCACAAGTTCACACTTCCTTAAAGTACGAATAAGCTAAGCATGTTTGGCGTGCTGTCCAGGGGGCATTATTAGTTTGAACCCTAGCAAGGGCAGAGCTTGGCGCCCGGCTCGGACCCTCCATGCCCCCCAGCAGAGGAAGGTGCAGAACAAAGGCAGAGAAGGGGGGGAGGACGGATGCGTAAACAAGATATGGAAGGGAACGGCTTATTTAAGGCGGAGGCGTTTAGATTTGATTGGTTGGAATGAAATTAGCTGATTGAGGAAATGCGGGGCCGGTCTTGGCTGATTATTTGTGCACGCTCGTCCCGAAATGTGTTTATCAAACATCACTAAGAATCACATTTACTGAGGTACTAAATCTCTTCCTTCAACTTCACATCCACATCAACATCATTGTCAGCATCATTTTGGCATCTTCTGCTGCAGTGTGATGAATTTAGGTGACCCAGAATTCAAAGTAGCCCTAGGCCTTTGTCCTGGGTGTTGGTGTGACTGCAGTCCTCTCTCCTCCAATGCAAGTACAGATAGATGAAGAAGAAGAAGTGGACAATGGAGTTAAGAATTAAACTAATCGGCAGAAATTACAGCACCAAGCTTACAGATAACAGAAACTACAGAGCAACACAGTTTAGAATGAGAAAAGAGCATTCTGCCTTTAAACAGTACTGTTTTCTTCTTTCACGACTAGTGGTGCATGGAATAGTCAGCACCTCTCAAAAGAACAAAAGTAGGGGTGTACCAATATTAAAATTCTGGCCAATACTGATAATTTAGTTGATAATAATGGTATTATGTTGTGCAATAACTAATAAATGGAGAATATCATAATTGAAATACTATTTTATCTAAATAAATAAAAAATAATGGTTGAATTAATATTAATGAATAAAAAAATAATGAATGAAAATTTTAATCTGTTAACTGCTAAGTGAATTTAGGCATTATAACAATATAATGTGCAATTTTGGAATTTTTCAATGTCAACTGAGCAATGCTTAAATGATGTGAGCGTCAGATGACAGGGAAGGGAATATAAATCTAAAAATAAAGGGAACGAGCATGCACAATTAAATTATCCAATACAACAGATAACTACCAACTTACAAATAATGAAATAAGTCCATCTAATTGAATCTTATATTTGGTACTGACATATTGCACATCCATAAGCAATTCTATTTTTCAACTTCTTTAAAAATATTTTTTTTTAAGTTACACTAGTGAACAGAATTACTTATATAAAAATGTCCTAATAAAAAAAATGACCAAAAAATAAATAAATTATATATATATATATATATATATATATTTTTTTTTTTTTCCAAACCTAAATGTACATATTAAGCAAAAGAACAGAGTTTGCATATGACATCACCGAAGGGAGAGGCGTGAGCTGTGCAAACACTAGAGCAGGTTAGTGTGATTTGACTACACTGGTTGCTAAGAGTGCATCATATAACAACGCTGATATTACAGGCTCTGACCATTCCGTTTTTAAAAAGAATAAGAAGGTCTTTCATAACAAAGGTGATAATTACCGGTCAAGATCTCTTGACAGAGCATTTGCCAATCGCTTCTTCAGCTGGTTTCTGCATTTGCGCTCTTTAGCGTGGAACTCCCTGGCAGTCTCAGTGGACGACATGTTATTGCCAAACTGCTGAGCCCATACGTCAGCACATTTGTGATGATAGACATCTGAAGAGAGAAACAGGAAACACAATTCAGTCTGACAACACCACTATATTTATTCCACAACAATAATGATGATGATCATAAATTGATTATTTAATGATGCATTTTTCAAAAGTGTCCTGAAGTACAATTTTTGTGGACAGTTCGTTTGGGCTTTGTTTTACTTTGCTATTGTTAGCTTTAATTAATTAGAGTTAAATAAAAATCCTATTCCATTTGAGACAAAAGATGTTTCCATTGCAAAATGCACAGCATACTGGAAAGAAATCTATAAAATAACTATTACATATAATAAAAAATATTTTTTAATAACTTATTCTTTGTGTGTACTATTAGGTTTAGATACAAAAGAATTGCCATCCTCAATATTTCTCATTATATGTATTATTTTCCAAATAATTTGGACACATTATGGAAGTTAAAAATAGGGAGGGTAGCACATCTTGGTCAATTTCATTACAGTCATACATAATATTAAAGAAAATTGCACTATATTATATTAAAACACTATATTACACCAGAATGTTAATAAAGGCTACAATATAATCCTAATTCTGGACTCGAAGAGGGGGAAAAAACTTTAACAAATAAAATATAGCCTAGTTACCATTATAGTATTATTTCCATTCTTACTTTCTTTAGCATACAATAGGCACAAATAACGCAAAAAAACGCATTTAAAACCAAAGCAAGGGACACACTTACCCAGTCAGATGACCACTACAGTAGACAACAACTAAGTAAAAGATAGTTAAACTAAGAGTATGCATTTTAATAATAAAGTAAATAGTTTATTATCTGGCTATCGCGCTTAAGAGACACACAGAAGTCTTGCCAAATATTATAAAGCTTAGCTAACGTAGACAAACCTGATCTCCATCATTTAATGTTTCTCACTGTTAGCATGATTAGCATTCACATCTTTGAGTTACCGTCATATCAGAGAGCTATCGACATAAGCCTGCTTGAATAAACCACTAATATTTATACAAAATCTCTCCTAATATGCCACACTGTTGCGCTATCTGTTTTAATAAAAGGGTGTGAATGTGTTACTCATTGACTCCGAACGCTAGCCATTAGCCTTTAAACTGTTCACTGAACCAACAAGAGATACTATAGTCTTCTATAGTTCTTACCTATAAGTTTATCTACATTTATCTACAAAAAGGCGAATATCCATATGGCCCTGCTGATGGTAAAACCAGAGCACTGAGGCACAATGACATTTCAAAAGCATCAGTGAGGCTGTGGTGTTGTCATTGACAACTGGACGAGGAGACTTACCTCACGCTCTACCTCACGAAACACCGCGTCATTTTGAGAGATAAACATCCACATCCGCACCTAAATGTCTACAAACCGTTCTGACAGCGAAAGTGAATTTTAGCAGTCCGCGGCTCCCACAACCTTCACAATTTCTATTGGGAGCGTTGTCTGGGAGTTGGGAGTATTTCTACTTTTGTTCTGCTGCCCTCATCCGGCGCGGGCTTGAAACGCATGACGCGCAAAAGCAGGCGAAGGTTGTCAAGTATTTGCGCCCAGTGTATGTTTTCAAGCGAATCAAATTATAAAACGAGACGCTTTGAATAAATGAATGAATTATTATCAAATCTAGAGCTAGTTTTACTGGTAGGCCTATTTCCTTGTTTTAAAGTGTGCTTTGTTTTCATGCGTTTGTCAGGTTCTATGCTTTCGGACTAAAAGACCTCAGAGCAACTATTTACATTTATTTACGTTGAGAAAAATAGCTACTGCTGACAATTGCTGTGACTTGCTATTTACCCTGGCTTGTGTGATATTGAAAAAACGTGAGGGTTTTTTGTTTGTTTAATAGGGTATTGTGACTAAAGTTTTTGGATTGATAGATGCTCCATTTTGCCCTTGTGTGTGTTGGTGAAAAAGTTTTACCTATTTGAAATAATATTAAGGGCTAAAATTATAATGAATATTGGTTTGTATCAGGAATCTGTTTATTAGATTGAAAACTGATATACGTTATACTCCATACTATATACTATGATGCCAATGCTTAGCAGTGAGTGTGAAAAAACCCCACTCTGGAACAAAACTCAGTATCCTTTAGCATAAGATGCAGAAGCAGAGACTTCTTTTCTGCAGGGAGCACCCAAGCACATCAGGACCCCAAGGGGATGACCTATTTGTTCCCCACAGGGAGTGCCCAAGCCCGCCTTGTTTCCACATGGCTCAATTTTTCCTGTCCTTCCCCCCAGAGAACACCCCTGCCCACCTCCTTTCCACATGCAGGCAGCACCTGTGCCAACTCTTTACCCGAGCTTCGTTTTTGTTTGTTTGTTTTACTTTTTAGCTTTATTAAAAAAAATACTGCCTTTAACTAAGCCAGTCCTATGTTTGGCAAGAAATCATTATATATTATATAACAAAACGGTCATATGTCTTCACATTTTAAAACTAAATTAGTCACACTCTTCAATCTGTGCTGCTGCTTTGTGCCTTGAAGCTAATGAGGCTGTTTCCTGAAACCTAACAAAAAAGTCCTTGTTTAGTCTAATGTCTTCATACAGTTATCCAAAGCAACTGGTTGAAAAGCACATTTTATTTTCTGCACAAGATTATTAAATTGTATTAAACTGTTTAAGAGGACTGTTACGCAACATTACGCAAAGGTTTAAAAATTACTGTATAAATAAAGTGGGTCACTGAAGAATAAATCAATTAATTTTGTTATAAGTATGGAAGAATTAAAAGTTCACACCTGACAGTTTGACTTATAATAACAATCAAAAATAATAGTATAGAAAAGAGAATTGTTGTGTAACTTATACATTTAGTAGACAGAGAGATTTGATTAAACACATAACAATTGGCTGCTAACTTGAGCAGTGTTTATTGCATTACCCTAATGACTTGGATTTAAAAAGGATGGCTATGTTAAACCAATAACACTTTACAACAAGGCCCCATTAATGAACTTTAGTTAATTCGTTTAGTTTAGTTAATTTACTAACATTAAATAATAATGAGCAATGCATTACAGTTTTTTTGTTTTCTTTGTTATTGTTTAGTAAAATACAATTATAATTTATGTTGGCACATGTCTATTAAACAAATGGTTGCAAATATGGTCTTAATAATGTAGGCTATTAATAAATTCTGAAATAAAAAACAGCCATGATAATTATAAACTATAAAGTATTTGCTATTGTTAGTAAGTAGGTTAGTTCACTTATTTTAACAAATAAAACCTTATTTTAAAATGTTGCTGGCAATCAAATTATAAAACTGAGGGAAATAAAAATGTAATTTACATGAATTTACAGAGAGAGCCAATTTTGAGTTTAAGTCAGTGACTTTCCGCTATTATTTATTTGCTTAGAAAATCAAAATGGTGCAGAGCCAGTTCTAGATGCAGTGTTTAGGAGAAGATACAAAAAAGTGTACAATATCGAAACATCACTTTGTTTTATCATACAGGAAGATCAAAATAATGATATTCTCAAATGTTTAAGCCAAATATATAAGATACAAAAAAGAATATCGTCCACTAAGACAACACTACCTTTAGGTTTAGGTTTAGGACTCTCATAAAACTGTTACAGAGAGTGCAGAGACTAGCAAATCCGATGATTACAACCCCCACAGCTCGTCTCAAAAAGACATGGCGCATCTTTTATGCTGCAAATGATATGTCGAAAGGCACCGCACAATACAACTTACTCACAGATATTTTGCAACACGTTTTTAAACACTGTCACCGAAAAACCTTAAGGCGAATGTCATGTGCAAACTCGAGAAAAATAGATTAAACACACTACTCTCACATCCCCTCCGAATAAAATGTGCTTGTGTTCTTTTTCCGCTTCACTGAAGTTTGATTTGTTTCTATATCTTAGATGTATCAAATTTAAAACAATGATTGCATTAATCATTACATTGGTTTGTTTTCACAGGCATTTCCCTGGTCCCCTCTTCAGGCGAGCTCAGAGGGAGAAGGACCCCATTATAAGTTCCTGTAGTTTTTCCGGCCTTCTCCCTCCTTAATGAAAGTCCATATGAGTGTGTTGACGATGTCGGGCTGGTCTTGTTGAAGCCAGTGACTGGCTCCAGAGATGATGTTGAGGCGGAAATGGTTTCTGATGTATAGGCGGCAGGCCTCGGCCATGTCCTGCTCCAGAAAGGCGTCCCGCTCTCCCCACAGCAGCAATACAGGAGACTTCACCTCACTCTGGCTCAGTGGGAGGACACTGCAGAATACAACACTACATTAGGACTATCAGCTGAATAAACATTTCACAATAAATATCATTTGACATCGATGGTGCCAAAATATATAAATCTTTGAATCGCATACAAAATCAAAGTTTATGTGAGTGTTTGTATATTTATTATGCATTACTGTAGATATGAGCACAGCATATATTTTGAAAATATTTTTTTAGATGTCTATATTTATATTTATGTTTATGTGTAATTATATAACTCATATATATATATATATATATATATATATATTTATTTATTCCGAGGCTCTCTGGAATGCTTGATTCTGATTGGTCAGTTCAGACATTTGCAGGTTCGTTCTTTTCAAATAATAACGGCTCCAAAGTAACGCATAGCCGGTACTACTTATATGTTTAAAATCCCTCCGCGCCAACAAAGATTACCGTTTGGCGCCATCTTGTGACAAACACTGGACAACCACAATTAACAATGGAAAATATTAAATACATCCTACGTATTATATATTCATACGTAGATATTATAAATTGTCTTACTAACGTTTGAACGTTAGTCACGTGATACTATATCGTTTCGCGGAAGGATGAAAATGTTAATTTAAAACAAATAAGCCATATTAAATATTGGCATATTTTACATATTGACGATTCGCGTCGGGTCCTGATCACACTGCCGGGGTTTATTTCTGCGATAACTACTACCTCTACATTATCCCTTAGCCTACATAAAACATATTTTCTGAAATATGTGTACATACAGTTGAAGACAAAATTATTAGCCCCTATAAAATATTTAATTACTTTTTAAATAATTCCCAAGTGCTTTTTAACAGAAAGACATTTTTCAACAAAACATTTATTTTAGTTTTGGTTTAGGAAGCTTGGAATGTTTGTAATACAAATAGAATGAATGAATGAAGCATTTATATAGCGCTTTATCATGTATGGCCATACACCCAAAGCACTTTACAATCATGTTGGGAGGGGGTGTCTCCTCCACCACCACCAGTGTGCAGCATCCACCTGGATGATGCGACGGGTGGAGAGGAGAGAGAGATACAGCCAATCAATGGATGGGGATTATTGCCAGTGGGAATTTGGCCAAGACACCGGGGTTACACCCCTACTCTTTACGATGAGTGTCATGGGATTTTTAATGACCACAGAGAGTCAACAAAATTATACCTAATAACAGAAAAATCCTGTAGGTAAAAATGATTAACTCTCTGATTAAATCTCTTTTGCTTAATAACAGCTTTTAGTCATTTGTTGCAATTCTTAACAAGTAAGCAACCCGTTCCTCCTCAGCAAATCTCTAAAGCTTCCTTAGATCTGTTTGGTCTCCTGACATGTACTCTGGTCTTTAATGAGCCCCACAGAGTTTCTATTACATTCAAGTCTGGTTTTCACGTAGGCCAGTCAGGGACATTCACTTTGTTCAATTGGAGGTATATTTCTACACCAGAAATGAGGTATTTGCTATCATGCGAGACCAAATTGTAGACCAAAACCATATATCGTTGCAAACTGCCTGAATTTGTCTTTCAAAATCATCTTATCGCCTTCCATTTTTATAATTGCTTCAACCCTGACGAGACTCCCAGTTCCAAATACATTCAAACTAATCCTTTTGTCCTCAACTGTACACATAATAAATATACAGAGCACACATACATATATTATGCAAACAAAAAACTTTATTTTGGATGTGATTCATTGCAGTTAGTTTGTCAGCAGTAGTTCTGAAGACTCTCCTCTCTTCAGTTCTGGTCTTATGTGTTCCTAGTCTCTGTAGAAACTGTTATGTCAGCGCCCTCCTACACACACCCACCTGCCCACCCCCACACACACACACAGTCAGTGCAGCTCTGCCCTGAGACATAATCAAAGTGTGCTTTAGGAGCAGATGGAGGGCTCAGTCATGCATGCATGTCTCACATGCTCCTAACACATACACTCCGCAAGCAGATTAAAACAGAGTATTTACACCAGGGTGTCCACAATTGTTTGGGTTATATCAAAAATTAACTGAAACATCCATCATTTAGTACTCTCAGAGACAACCAGCAGCTGATTTAATGCTCATTTAAATACATATATCACACAAACAATAAAACAAATTTGTTATAAGCTGCAATAGCTAAAGCAAAAACATCAAACAACATAAACAAAAAGTTGCGAAACGTATAATATTAAATAAACAAAAATATCAACTTCAGACACTAGAGGGCGATATTTTGTGTAAAATTAGTTAAGCATCTTTTTTTTTTTTGCCATTCAAGACACCTACAAAGCTGCATAAAAGAAACAACACAGATTTTATATTAGACACACAAGTACCTGAAGACATTTCTGAAGTAGTTGAGGGCCCCAGTGAGGGCCCCTGGCTGTGAGAGGGCATGCAGGTATGCTTCGAGGTCTTCTGTGGTGAGCCAGCGGCCCTTACAGCTGATTCCTGTGCTGCGGCTGGTGAATAAACTCTTCAGCGCCTGAAAATGAAAAAGCAGAATGAGCTTGAAGAATTCAGTACTATAATATATTAGATGTATTTAACTGCTATGTCTAAATAAATACATACATTGTTAGGTGCAACATAGAATGTAATCAAGATGTAACTGAAGATTACAGATGTAGTTACATGGAGGTATTTCTAAAACATAAAATATGCACTGAGTGCACTGTATTAAATGATTAATTTAAATATAAGTACATAGTTAACAACCATAACTCAATCTGGTCCAATCAAAAAAAAAGTTGAAATGTCCTCTTCGTTTTTATACCAGACAACTTCATACTTCATTATTTAAATATGTATTTCAACAATAGTACTTACTACTGGGCAATTAGAATGCATAATATGCATAAAATAATCAGCACACGAAAACTAGTGTCTGTCCTGAGTTGATCCATCATGACTAAGCTGTGTGTGCTGAAGACAGATGGATAATCTTGGCCTAATGATTCACTCTGTATTCATAATTCTTACACAAACAAAATCACATGCTGGACCCAAAAGCTGGTCAGTTATGTAAAACGATGGGTAATTAAAACATAAGAGGATGTTTTCATTCCACATTTTAGTCATTTAGTATTTCTGAGTTTATATGTACATTCATATCTTTAAATCTTTAAATTAAGAGCCGCTTCGGATGTTATCACTCGATTGATTGGGCCATTATCAGTGGTTATCAGCCCATTCATATGGGTCAGAAGGAGCCTGCTGCACCTACTGGTAAAACTAAAAATTAAATACATTTTTCTACTGATTAGATTATGTTTACACCTACCCCAATCCTAAACCTACCCTTTACTATGATACAAAAACAGTATTATTGTCTTACAGTGTGACCAAAAAAACAGCCTTCTAAGCCTCCCAGTAGGTGCAGCAGGCCCCTACTGACCCATATGAATGGGATGATAACGACTGATAACATCCGAAGCGGGTGAAATTAACAAAAGTATATACAGCGTTTAACATTATTTTAAAAGTAGTCTCTTATGCCCACTAAAGCTGCAATTATTTGATCAAAAACAGTAATATTATAATATTATTACTATTTAAAATACCTCCATTTCTATTTCAGTATATTCTAAAATGTAACTTATTCCTGTTATGGCAAAGGTGAATTTCTTATTATCTTGTGTGTAAAATATTTTTATGGAAATCGAGATTTTAATGTTTAATGAATAGAAAATTCTAAAGACAAATTTATTTGAGCTTTTTTTGTGTTTTTTTGTGTGTAAAATATCTAATTTCTTTAAAAATGGTAGTGTATTGAGTCAAGCTCACCTTAAAATCATTGATGGAAAGCATTAGCTCTGGGAAATATGGCAACTGGAAAAAAAAGTAGTAACTTGACTTGAGCAACTGACTGGGATGATGAAGGGCGTAATCTGGACAGAGAATAGAGAAAGCAAAAGAAAACTTAACCCAACACTATATAGTAACAAACCCATTTGCTTCACTTTTAAAGTGCCCCTATTATGAGTTACGAAAGGTTGATTTTGGGAGTCCGAGTCCCCAACAACAGCTTGACAAGCATACAAGGTTAAAAACACTTTCATTTTCTTATAATATGCATATGTTGAGCTTGTTTCTCATTGGTTCCCACTTTTTGGAAACAGAATTGCTCTAAAACGGCAGCTTTGCCAGACTGACTTTGCTCGCAAAATTGAATGTAGCGTCACAGGAAGTGGCTACATTTATTTACCTTTTTACCTTACTTTCTCAACGACTCAAAACAATTCATTTTTCGAAACACCTCCAGCGAATGGTGGTTTTCACTTAAGCTTTTCAGAAACCTCTTGAAAAGATAAACTAGTAGGCCGCAAATATGCTAATGCTTCATATTGACGTCATCATAAAACGGCTTGGGATTCGTTTCAATGATTCAGAGTCGACTTTTTCTTTGAGAGACAATAGCTTTATAAACGGTGCACTTTTCAAATTTAAACATTTCAAATTTTGCAGGGTGTTTTTATTCGCTTAAAGCCGTGTTACACAAGCTCATTTTCAAAAATCCATAATAGGGGCACTTCAAGCACATGACTCTGGAGAAAAGCTAATTTTATAGATTTTTTTCAGCCATCATGATTCCCTTTTGTTAAGTCAATAAACCCAACTGTAAAACATTTATAGTCTTATAAATTATCTTCATGTTAATAAATCTGTTTGTTGCCTATAAGAAAATGTGGAACACTGGATAAAACATGATAGAGAATGTCTACTTTCCTACTATTACTATACACAGGAAACAGGTTTTTCCCCAAATCCTAGTTTTATTGTCAGTGTTTGATTTTTTTCCTAGTGTTGTTTCTAGGCAACATACCTTTCTGATTTCAATAATGAGATCCATGTTATGTAAGAAAATGGAATCGTATCATGTTTTATAACACGTGCAATAGAGGATTAAAGCCGAAGACAGCCCATTAAGCAGAGATACATTTCAAAAGAACAAGAATAGCAAAAGGTGTAGTCGTGTACGTGCCACTCTCGTCAGGTACTGAGTGTTATTATAAGAGGGTCCCGTGTCTCTGCCAGAAGCCTGCCTGTAATTACCTCCTCCTCCGGGCTGGAGCGCAAGAGACAGATGGAGGGCAAAGCCCCCTGATTCCCTGGGCCTAACCACAATATTTCATTGTGAATGATGCAGATCATACTAATGATCCCTAAAACCAAAACTGGAGTCTCTGGGGCAGGCATGATAGAACAGGATGTCTGGTTGTCAGATGTTTAGGGCACTTACCAGTAAATACACAGGGGTGAGGGCTGTTCAGCACTATGAGTTTTGTCACCATTTCAGGGTAGTGAATTGCACAGAGCCATGCGATGATGCCACCCCAGTCATGCCCTACGAGAAAACATCTGTTGTATCCTGAGGAGAGGATCAGAAGGAAAAAGCTGGCATGTTTGTGTTTGTTGTGGTGTTGTGTATGTATGTCACATAATTAATAAGGAAAGTGAGAAACACGACAGGAAATTGTAGCAAAATCAGTGGGAAAAGGATTGAATACACACACATAGTATGTATTTTGAAAATATTTAAGTGTATATATATATATATATATATATGTATATATAAATTCTTTAATATATACATGCACACCTTTGTATATATATATATATATACATAATAAATATACACAGCACACAAACACACACATATCATGTAAACGGAAACTTTTATTTTATAATCGCTTGACTACACTAAATATTTTGCATATGGATCTGTTAATATATGCGATCACTTGTTATTTTTTCAGTACAATGGCAAATTCTGTCAATAGCAGGAAAGAGAAATTTTGACCTTTAATTGAAATTACATGCGAAAATTCGTTTCCACTTATTAATCCATTTCCACTTTTTATGAATTTGTTCCCTCGTAAGTAAGGCCATGCTTTAACAAAATTAAAATGAGGGAATTATTAAGTACAATGGCCACTATTTACCTAAAATAAACTATCAAAACACAAATCACTTTTTTCCTGCATTTCATGTGTGAAAGCATCATAATTTTCTATATAAATGTGAAAAATGTTAATTCACATTCAGCATTCATACTACTTAGACACATTTCGACAATACAAGTCATTTTCCAATCCTATAAATAAACCAATTATTAATTCATGGCTACTTTATCTTGTTTATCTTGTCCCTGCGTGTCATGTGCCAGGCTCCTTACAAAATAGTTAAAGTATTATAAAACACAGAAAGCCAATTAATAAGATTTGAACTCAGAACAATTTCTGTTTACTCCCCAGTATTAATGTCTTACTGCACAATAACTACTGTTTACACTTTGGTTTGATTGTAAGTCATCCTCTTTTGCTATAATAATATCATGTTGCAGTTCATTTAGTGTCATATCAAGGACTGACTCAGGATGAATGGCACCCTTGCTGTGAGCCAGGGTGGAAGTTTCCACTGTCTGCAATAGAGCGATTGTCAATGTCAAGGAACTGGGACCCTGGAGCAAGACATCATCATGAATCCTAATAACGTGTCATTGACGGCCTGTCACAAAACACCGCCAGCCGCTTACACATATGTCACTCTGTGCAAGCAGACAGATGAGTTTAACTACATTATATACAGTGTTCATCTACATTTGTCCTTGAGTCACATTGTAGCATAGCTCAACTAGTGATTGTGTCACATTGGAAATCTAGAGGCAGACAATTAGACTTCATTTTAAGCAGCCTAACCTGACAATACAAATCAAAAAATCCAAGGGCATCTGTGAACAGGTCACCTTCACATTCCAGACTATTGGGAAGAGTGCTACATTAGCATTCACCACTACAACAGCCTTATCAAAACCTCTAGACAGGCTGGAATGTGAAATGGAAATAGGGCTGAGATAATGGAGGCAGTCTGTTCTTACCCAGATACTCCACAATGTCCTTGATGTCAGTGACAAGGTAGTCCAGTCTGTAGCTCTCAGTGGAGGAGGGCAGGTCAGACTCCCCGTAGCCTCGCATATCCACAGCAACAACACGGAACTCGCTCTTAAATTCCCTCAGCTGGTGACGCCAGGAGAACCTGAAAAACAAGCGGTAGATCATTAATAAACATTTAGTGCCAATTATAAATTACGAGCACATTTTTGCTTAATTTAGATCAGCTGTCTCTGTTCTACATTGTACAACTTTTTTTTGGTTACTCTTTATTTTAAGGTTTCCCTAATTATACATTTAAGTACTGAGTATTATTAATTAACTTTATATACTTAATATATGGTTAGGGTTGGGATTAGGGTGTTTAATGTATTGTTAATAATGATAATAATTTTAAGTGTTTTAATAAGTAGGCCTACATGTATTAACACTGTATTATTAATTTAAGAAAATGAGATTTCATGCAGTGTGTAACAGCTCATAAGTGAATAAAAAAACATCCTGCAAAGTTTTAAATCTGAAAGTGCACATTTATAAAGTTATTGTCTCTACAAAAAAAGAGCCGACTGAATCATTGAAACGAGTCGTTTTCGTTTAACGAGTCCCAAGCCGTTTTATGTTGACGTCATAATAAAACATAAGAATATTGCCTGGCTTCTTGTTAATCTTTTGGTTCTGAAGAAAAATGCTAATTCATTCTTTGCAACTAGATGCTGCCTTTGCATGTTTTAAATGAAATCCACTAATCGGGAAAATTAATCGTTGAAGGAATCGCTTATGAGCAGTGTTGGGGGTAACGCATTACAAGTAGTGCGAGTTATGTAATAATATGACTTCTTTCTAAGTAACTAGTAAAGTAATGCATTACTTTTTAATTTTAGAGTAATATAACTGAGTTACTTTTTCAAAAAAAGTAACGCCAGTTACTTGGTTTTCTTATTTATTGATTGACAAGTCTCCTGAACCCATGTTGGGAGAAATCATTAATATAGAGGCATTGTGCACAGTGTGTGAATACAGTGTAGTTCTAGACTAAATGTGCATTAATTCATCTCACTCTCAAAAAAACAGATTTGGTATTCATCAAAATGATTTAAAATAAACTCAGAATATGATGCAAACCTGGAAAATGTATATTACATAAATGTATCTAATCCCATTAAATTAAACAATGTCTTTGCTGCTGACCTTTGATGATCCAATTCAACCATACTTACAAGCAAAAATGACTTTTGTGCTTCATTGTTTTTTTTATTGCTGAAGATTATTGAATTTTCTTCTCCTGTATTCTACTGTAAAAATGTGAATTGACTTTTCTTCAGCCTGAGGTTTATTCATTACACTTGTGTGAAAGGGCTTTTACATTTGCTATAAACTTCTTAAATTAAAAGCAAACACTCAAGCTCTGCCCATATTTAAAGAGTAACATGAAATTAACGCATGCATTACTTTCCATAAAAAGTTTCCATAAAACTAAGTTACGTAATTAATTACGTTTTTGGGGGAGTAAAGCAATATTGTAATGCATTACTTTTAAAGGTAACTTTCCTCAACACTGCTTATGAGTAATTGAGCATGTAATGTAAAAATAAATTTATATTACAAGAAAATGTATGTGTTTTTTGACCTTGTATGCATGTCAGCATGTTGGTAGTGATTCCCAAAACCAAAATATCAACCTTTCGTTACTTTTTTTTGTATTCAAAAGAGAACCGAATCAATGGAAAAGTAAACAGAATGACGGAATCACCATTTTATTGAACTGACAGTCATAGTCATATTTCTATTCAGTTGTATGCACTACGATTCAAAAGTTTGGAGTTAGTAATATTTTTTTTTCTGGAAGAATGCACTAAATTGGGCAAAAGAGACAGTAAAGATGTTTATAATGTAAACAAAAAACTCATCTAATTCAAATAAATGCAATTCTTTTGAACTTTCTATTTATTAGAAAATCATAAAATGCACCAAGGTCAAATATAAAATAATATTACCAGTATTTCTTTTTCTATAGTAAAAATGTAAATAGCTACCTCTATATGCACGAGGTCCTGCAAGTTATGCCCAAAAAACCTGATGGAAGGTAAGAATTCATTGGACTAACAAAATTTAGACACCGAATCGGGTGATTTCTGCCACACTTTTGTATCTACAATGATCATACAAATCACAATGATTTGCACTGATATGTAATTAGGCAGAAATCTGACTGTGCCACTGGTTAGCGGCAAAACCATAGAGTAAATGTAATAATGTCAAATTCAGTTAAACTGTATTGAAATGAACAGTGGAAGAATTAACTAGCACTAGCACTAATTAGTTGAGGAAAAGCAGAAGGAAGCCTATGATTCTGATGAGTCAGTGCAGAAAAGGCTCTAAGGACCCTCAATATGTGAGAATATAGATGAGCGTTAAATTAGCACACATACACACACACACCATATTCTAACCTCAACATTTCTCTATTGCTCAGCAGTGAGAGAAATCTTTGACTTGCACTTTTTGAATGCACCAAACTAAAGTGGAGCAAAAGTCAGAAGAAAAGGGCGTCCTCTAGGTCTCCTCTACTCGTCCAAGAGTTCATCACCGATTCTGGAGCAGTAGATTGGCCAGTGAAGCAGAAAGGAGGCATGCCACAATAATTAGGCACAGTCCTGTCCTGATCGCAGTTCTGCAGTCTGGCAGTTCACTGAAACGACAGCTTCACCAGTCCCAAGACAGGCCGAATGTCACGACACTCCATATCACATTTCAGGACTATATAATACATTTTACCGCCCGTTTTACATTTCATAACAATAACACACACATATCTTACTCTGACTGAAGAGTTGAGTTGATAGGAAATCTTTGAGTCTCAAATATTATCTCTAACTGCATATAATGTGGACTAATTCCACAAAAACATTTCCGATCTGCGCCTGGCAGCATCCCAGTAGAGAAGTGTTTCCCTTGTGTGTGTGTGTGTGTGTGTGCGCGAGTGTGTTTGAGTCTCACCAAAACTCTGGGAATCCATGCAGAAACAGCATAAGTGGCTTTCCTCGTTCTCCAGCGGCAACATAGTGAAATCTGAGTCCAGATTCCTAAAACCATACAGAGACCAGAGGCAGTTATTCTTCAACATAAACGGAGGATATGATAAAAGCAGTCCGTTCTCTTTAATCACACGGGTCTATCCATCCTGATACAAAATCCATTCTCACATCACTCTCTGCTTGATAGAGCTATAAAATGCACCAGAGAGAGAGGAAGTCGTGTCCGCAGGCTTTAGCTAATATTAAAGCAATATCTTCCATTGACATTTATGGGAAGTTTCATACCCTGTTAAATGACAGCATGCATAAAATTGCGTGCGATAGAATCCTCGGGTTGTCTGGCTATTTCGAGAACATTGTTTGCAATGCAAAACTTTCTTTTTGAATACAAACAAGCTGGCGCGGAAAATGTCGAACCTCAGAAAATATCTGATAAAATATCTGATTTTTCACTCTGCATGAAAAAATCAGCTTACCATATTTCTCAGTTCCAGCAGTTGCAGAGACTATATTCTCAGGAACAAAATTTAAAGTGGTTCTTTTTAAGTCTAAGACTTAAAGGATGCTACGTTTTTAGAAAAAGGGTTTAAAATTTAGAGTACCTAATGTTTGAACGGTACGTTAACTCTTCAGGTATATACACATCACATCTATCCTGAGACTGCCTAAGCTGTTTTCAGCACCGCTCGAGTGGACAGCGAAGTCCAGGCAATGACTATGATTTTGTGGGAAGCTGATCACTCTTCTGTCTGCTGCAGGACATTGCTCAGTTAATGCTCAGTGATGGAAAATGCTTGCTTCTGAGAGCAATTCCATGGAAAAGAAAAATCACAAATGAGATCTCTTTAAGAGGTTAGTTCTCTTAAGAAAAAAAAACATATCACCTAAACACGAAAATCATGTCAGACTCATGTTGTTTCAAATCTGTACGGCTTTCTTTCTTCTGCTGAACATAAAGGAAGACATTTTAAAGAATGCTGGCATGCAGAAGGTGTGTGAGTTACTGCTGGCTTACATTTAAAATAAAAACAAAACAAAACAAAGTAGACCTTTAATATCTTTTGGGCTTTCCTATAGAGCATTGTGCTATGCTACCAAGGTCATGGGTTCAATTCCCAGGGAATTGTTTATCCAAAACATGCCAAAAGCAGAAATGTAGACCTTCTTTTTCACAGAAAAAAAGAAAGAAAGAAAACCTATGGAATGAATTATGACACAAGTTTCATTTTGGGTGATCTATCCATTTATTTTTTTATTATTTCACCAACGAGACCAAAAGTTCAAATTGATATTCTACTTCTGCTGCTTTAATGCATCTCATCAACAATCTCAGAATTGTTCTCAACAATAGCTCAAACTGTGCTTAGGTTTGGCAAGATACCAGACCTGAAAACATGATATCAGTGTCAGTCAAATTCTTTCAAGATGAAATGATGTGTTTAGTCACTTAGCAATCGTATCATTTTCTTCTCCTAAAGAATCTGAGAGAAACATCTAAGTTCACATTTCAAGATAAATAAAATACAAATTAAAAGATATAAATAAATAATAAAGAGCAACATCTGAGCATAACAGTTATGTACACATGCTTTCATTTACTGTCAACCATCTTACCTTGATTCTAACATAACAGTGGGTTCCCAAGGACGTGTCATTCAGGCACGCAGGAGGTGTCTCACGAACCGTCCACTGAAAGGTTGTTGACGGTCGTAGGATGATATTCCAGCCAAGTTTGAGCAGCGCTAAACCCGTGCATAGCGCGCAATATCCATATATGAGAGACCAGTATCCCATAACTCTGATCTTCAGCGTCAGCCCGACTGTCAACAACAGCAAGTTATGAAGCAGTCTCGCCATCTTTACATTACTGCAGGAGTACGCTTGTTGATCACGGCTTTTATTGATTTGTTTTCAAAAACGACGCGCATGTTAATAGCCCAGTCGCACAGTAAACGAGCGCATCCTGGCCGGGGAGGATCCCTGTGTAGACGCTACGGAGTTACGCTTGCGTATGACAGAAGAGATGCTCACTCCCAAAGGTGTTCGCACCTCGGACTGAACCATTAAACCCCGTCTACACTGACAAAACCAGAAGGCTCCCTCCCGTTATAGTCCAGGCAGCTGTGTGTCTGGGCCCACCTCGTACTCACAGACCGTCAAAGCGCAGAGTTCAGGACTCTCACGACCGCTGCCGGTAATAACGAGCAGCAGCTGCGTCGATCACGGGGGAGCTCATGCTTCTGTCGCGAGCGCAGTGTCAGCGAGGTGTAGCCCTTAGTCCAGATTTGATCATGGATACAACAATAAAATATACTGCGCCTCATGGTGTATTAAAATAATGATTTCCCGAGACCGGTCAGCCTTTAAGCTCCGCCTGGAGCGTGTTCGATATTCATAATGTGCAGATTTATGAACAGATGGGAAACATAAATTATCGTTCAAGATCATGAAATGGAGATGAAATAAGTTTTGGACGTAGGTATGTAAGTTTTATTCATTACAGTTCGACGATTTTTTAAATGAGATGGAATGGGATTATGATGTTGCGTAGTTATTTGGAAGTGTCACATTCATTTAAAAAATGAATACACCAACCTTTGTTTTGAATGCAAAAAAAAAACCCCAACAACAACCACATTTAATGGCATGACGAAAACTGCGTTCACGCCATCTCGTAATTATCATAAATTCGAGATGAAAACGACATTTTACTCATAGCTTTCCATGCCGGACTCAAAGGAAGCGCTTAAGTAGCGCCAAAATGAAGTTGACGGCGGTCACGCGGTACATGTGTTACTGGTCCAAGTCGCAACACTCCCGAGTTCACAGGATAGGAGTACGGCTTTAAGAGCACGTGAGGGTTTTGGAGTTGAAATTGTTGCCATAGAAGCACATAACTGTCGCGTGTTGTAATCTCGTAATTACGATATGACGTGAAGGCAGCTTTGGACTTTAGGCAAGCCTGCACGTTCACCCGTTCATCAATGGACTTGAAAACATTTTTAATACACTATTTTACCAAGGCTGCATTTATTTTATTGAAATGTAGTAATCACGGTAATATTGTGAAATATACAATTTACATAACTTCTGTTGTATAACGTAAGATTTATTTGTGTAATGGCAGAGCTCAATATATGATACTTCGGAAATGATAATACTGATTTTGTACTCAAGTACGACCTTTTGTTTTTTGTGGAAACCATGATTTTTTAACATGATAAATAAAAGGTCTGAAAAACACCGATTTTAAATAGACATGTTTGTAACATACAGCAATGCCTCCAATAGCTATCATTTTTAATCAAATTTATGTGCCAAGTAAAAGTATAAATTCATCTTAAAAAAAAGACAAAAAAAAAAAAAAAAGTTACAACACACAAACCTTACTGAAAATACTTTATTTAACTTTTTAGAATGTGATTTCTTTGAAATAATATATTATTCTTCACCTCAACAGCATGTGACACCTCAGCATGGTGGTGTAATGAATAAAGTGCTTGTGATGAAAACTGCCACACAACCATTATAGTCAGAAACGTTTTTGAACATATCGTCAGTGCAGTACAATCACCAGATCACACCTTGGAATCAACACGGCTCTGGAGAACCCACAGACTTTAGGCACATAGAACTGCCTATAATCTCCAAGGGAGAAACTTTATGGCACTGCACTTCCAAATGGATACAAATAGAAATACAGGAAGTGTAATAACTCCTCTAAATAAGTCGGATACTTCATAGCTGGACACTTGGGAAAACATGGCTGTCCTGTGACAAAATGCTAAATGTTCGTACACGCATGCTTAGGTTACATTTCCGACAATACAGAAATATATATATATATATATATATATATATATATATATACACACACATTTATAAATTAAACAGGACAAATGTAATGCAGCCAGCGTATTTTCTATTTAAATCGCTGCTTTACGTCAAATACATAAAATACCAGCTAGTAAGATAAACAGGGTTGAGGCCCTGCACAGGAATATCCCTTACAGTTCTGACAACAGCTAGCGCAATACGACCAGCTATGCAATATTCATACAGCAGAAGAGTCGATGGAATGTGTCAAAGAATCGGATTGCAATAATAATCAAGAGAAGTAAACATTCTTCAGTATTTTAAAAAAACAAAACCTTAAGGAACACAAAAACTTGTGAAACACTGTACATGTTTCTCTTTCCAAACTGCCACAGACAATCGGCAGCATTTCAGTGCAAGCGTTTCTGAATCCAAGCATCAAACGTATCAAAATAACAAAAATTCAATATACACTCAACACTATTATTGGTGCAAATATTGGTCTTACAACATCATATGCTGTCTATGCCTTATTTTTTATTTTTTTTAACAAGAGCTAACTTTTTACAAGAGCTAACTTGGTACAAATGTAAAGTGATGCAGCTGTATTGCAGTATTTTTGCCCGTCAATAGACTAAAGACCCGTTTCAGTCACCAGGACTCGTGGAGCAAGTAAGGGAAGGGTAAAAACGGCCTACACCGTTCACCGAACAGTAGCGCAATACACACAAGCAATTATATCTTATTTATTTGTTTGTTTGTCGATCTCAGTCCAAGTTCTTCTCAAAGGTTGCCATTATGTCACTCTGCATGGTCATATCAATGACTCCGGACATCTAAGAGAAAAAAACATTAAAAAAGTATTAACAACTTCATGAAAACATTATTTTGATTAGGAGTAGCAATAATGTATTTTTAACAACAACAGCAGTAATATTTATTGTAGTTACCATCAAAACTATAGAGCGTAATATTTGTTATGAACAATATAACATTTGTTATTAGAATTGTAAATCTTAATTTCTAACCCTAATATCAATTATAATAATAAACTTAATTAGTAAATCATGCCAATAACAGTTATAGTGGTTATTTATAAAACTATTAAGTATAACATTTGTTACGAAAGTTAATAAACACTATAATGTATAATAATAGTATAATAACCTAATTAATCATTCATATTTATATTATAAAATATAAAGTTAGTTATAACAGCAGTAATGTTTTTTGTGATTATTTATAATTAAAAAAAACAAAAACAAGGCATGTTATTACAAATTATAAACATAACTTTGTTCAAATAAAATCAACATAATTACATGGTGAGAACAATAACAGTAACAATTAATATACATTGTAATTTTATCATTTAGTTGTTAATTATGCTAATAAACAGCACAACAGATATTGATTAGTAAACATTATAATAAACATTATATGTAATGTGTTATCTAGAAGGACGTACCGGCCAGGACTTATTTATTTTTTTATATGTATGGCGATAGTTCACCTCAATGGATGAAAATGAAAATCTTGTCTATTCCCTCATCATTCTCCAAACCTGTAACATTTTTGTTCATTTTGTTCAAAGACAGCAACAGAACTACCATGTGCTTCTCAAATCTTATTTGTGCATCCTCAGCCCCTTTTTTTCCTTTTTACACAAAAAGTATTCTTGCCGTCACATCGACTAATTTAACATTGTTCTTACTACCTTTCTGGGTCTTGAACGTGGTAGTTACATTCTTGTCTATGCCAGTGTCAGAAAGCTTCAGATTTCATGAATGTGTGTTTGGAAGATGAACAAAGGTCTTACAGGTTTGGAATGGCATGAGGGTGAGTAATGACAGAATTAAAATGTTTGGTTGAACTATCCATTTGAATATCAAAATTTTTAAAGTTGCTTCCAAAAAAACTTGGTGCGCAATGTACTTACAGCCTCCCTCCTGCGGCGCTCTTGCTCTCTCTTGCGGGCCATCTCTCGTTCTCTGTCGACAGAGTTCTGTGGAACAGTGGAGGGCTCCGGGGCTTTAGGGGTATCCAAGATGGCTGCCATCAGAGGCAGCTCTGCTGACTCCACTTCTGGCTTTGAAGGCGGGCAGTCCAGTTTGGTTTTTTGAAGCTGCTGCGTCAGACTATAAATCATTAAAAATCCACAGTTAGCTAGATCAGCGAATTAATAATAGAATAGAAAGTTGTAATGCATTGGTTGGTTTTCTTTCTGCATTTGTCAAACTTGTAGGTTTTGAAATGGAGCCATGGGAAGCTGTGGTGGAATCACGCAGAGATCCAAAACTAAACTTACATAACACCGCTTTATACACTGTAGCCTTAAAATAAGATTCTGTTTATACCCGCTTTTGTCTGTGCTGCTCTTCTCTCGGCCAGCTTCCATCTGTAGTTTACGAGCTCTCTCTCGCTCCTCTTTCTCCATGGCAACTTTACGAAACTGCTGGAAACTTTCCTTGGATGATTTGATTGGGCAAGGCGTTTGAGTAGCCATCTTCCCCAAGCTTGTCCAGGAGTCAGCATGCTTTAGGACAATATCCTTAAACACACATGACCAAGTCCAGGTTACCAGAAAGAATACCAAAGAACGCATTTTTCAGTTGCTGTTCATATAAAAGCGTCTGAACCTTTTTAGGCAGGTTGGATTTGGCATCTTGAATGGGCTTGCATAGTTCACTGCCATCGTACTTAGCACCTAGAAAATGTGAAGACGACCCATTTAAAAAAAAAAAATATTCAAGAAACCATTGAGAAAAAAAAGAGAGGACTCTTGAGGAAAGTGGCAGAAGAAATGCTGACCGTGCATTTTGTGCATCTGAATGGAGGGCTCTTCCAGTGTCTCTGAACAGCTCTGCTCATCCCTCATGCTGGTTAATGGACTCTCATGCAGAGGTGACAACAATTTACACTGCTGCAGAGAGAAAGCAAGTACAAGAAGTGATTTGTGTATCACAAACAACAACCACCAGGCTGAGCAGCACCATTCATCTAGATGAAACCCTGTTTCTTCAATAAACTTCTGTCCTCTCACACAAACTTTATATTCATTTTAAATTGCACATTTTTAACTCCAAGCGAGTTTAGACACAACATTGTCTTTTCAATACAATATAGTCCACTAATAAAAAACGAAAAAAAAAAAACAGACCCACAAAAAAGGAGAACAACATTTGCGCATAACACTACAATACTAAATAGAACCCATTATAATATATGAGTTGACAGATTTCATAAAAAATTGTGCAGCGTAGGAGAGGACTCAGGGGTCACAGAGTCAAATTTCAGACTACAGCTGTGTTTCCATCTACCTACTTTTATGGAAGGGGACTGACCAGCAGACCGATCTCATCACACAGCATCTAAAATGTTGTTCTGAAACACCTGAGCAAAGCCAGTCACCAAAGTAATTTAGTTTTCCTTTGAAAAAAATTCCACCCGGCAAGGCCAATAACATTGTCTCTCTTTTGTTTTGGCTTATTTTAAAGTGGCCAGTGTCACAGATGTGATGGAACTGTGGTTAAAAATGAAACAAGCTAGACTTTCTGTGCTGACATCGTGAAGTGTCGCAGATGTGGCATCAGCTGTTGTCCACAACACACACTACACGAGAGGAACTGATTGAATCTTGCATCCCATCAACCATTGTCATTTATGAACCCCCCACAACACCCTAAAGCATATTGTACCAAAATTGGGCTAAAATAGAGTAGTCTAAAGTGGGCTTTAGTAAAATACAGTGCTAGTTTATCAGGTACTGATCATTTTGGACATAGCTGGATTCCATCCAGTCTAAGGATATCAAACAGGTTTTATATTTTATTTTTATTTCCTATGTGACTGAGTACAAAGTCAGTAACAGCATGATGCCTAGTTTTTTTTTAAAACCATTGTGTAATGTATTTCAGCCTTAAGTTGTGTAGTGTCATTTAAAATATAGTTAAAATATGGTTTACCACCATACAAAGCCAAGTTAAGCAGAAATACAAATTACCTCAAACTGAGAGCTGGAGGTAGGCTGGGATCCTGTGACAGGCATGGCTGCAGGAGGTGAGGTAAGTGGTGACAGAAGAGGAGGAACACCTTCAAGATTGAGGGGAGGAAGAGAGAAATGGAGTTTTTGAATTGGTATCCTGTGTTAAAAGCAGCACTATAAGTGAGAGACAACAATGACATGCAGCTGGGAAGAGATGACAACTCAAAAACAAAGCACCAGTTATTATGAACATACAATGTCAGTCCACAATGGAAGGGAAGAGTTGCAGATTCAATGTTAACAGAGCGAGGGGAGCGAGCGAGGGACGGAGACCGGCGTGCAGTAGAGGCGACATCAAGCGACCTCTTACCTTCCTGCTCAGATTTAAGTGGAGGCTTCTCTGCAGCAGCAGCAGGTGATGGGGGGCCAACCTGAGAGACCTGCGGGTCGAGTGAAGGACTATGGGGGAACGACGGGTCTGAAAGGAGTGAGGTCGGTGTGTGTGGGGGCATCAACACATGGGAAGATTTCAGTGGGGTGGTGGTATTATCTTTACAGGGGGAGGTGGCAGAAGTGTTACATAAAGGGTTGATGTCCTGGTCTGGAGGTAGGTTGAGCGGTAAAGGGGCAGTCCAGGTTTTACGAGGTAGTGGGGCAGCTTTGCCACTAGGTCTGGACGGCTGAGGAGGCAGCCGGCTGTGTAACGCTGTTGCAGGAGGATGGACAGAAAAGTGTTGAAGAGATAAACCAAATCAAATCCTGTTCTCCAAATGTAGTATTAAAGGAATCATTTTCATTTTTGGAGGTCATTTCATTTGTTTTGCACATCATGAGGTGGCCACAGAAAACATCAATGTGAACAGAATTATGAATAATTGCACCGAGCCTAACCTGGGATTGCCATGATGTCCTCGGCAGGATGCTTTGCTTGTGACGCAAACAGGTCTTTGGAGTCTGCCTCTGAGACTAATGACGCTGGGCGAGACTGACACGTCACGACTGAGGCATAAGAAGAGTCTTTCACCTCAGCAACAGCCTGCCGCGATGCCTGTTTGAGGAGGGGGACAAGGGGGCAATATTTCACTCAGGAAAAATCTGGCACTACACGAAGTGAAATGCTCCATGTGCCAAATATTAAAGAAGTGGGAGTAAACCAATATTAACTGGCCGTCTTTTATTGGCTTGTGTGCTTTTTACCTTTTTAATTTTGTAGCCATGGCCAGGGGCTTTGCTTTGCTTCCTCTTAGCTTTCTGTTCTGTAAGACATGCACAATGCACACTGAGGTCATTTCACTTCAGTCATGACTGCGGGAAAGGCCAACCCCATCCCAAGGGCTTTCCTGCTGATTTACTCAGTTCATTGTTTAGTACTGGAATTCATATAAACTGTATATGCAATTTAAGCCCTATAAAGTGTAAATGAACATTAAAAAAAAAAAAAAAAAAAAAAGTGAAGTCCTCCCCACAGTGTGCACATCTTGTGAAAGTGTTTTGTGACGCAAGTAAATAGTGTGAAAAAATAAAAAACAACAACAAAATGTGAAATTACAAAGCAAAGGAAAAGAAAACACAAGACTTATCTTAACATACAACAGTTGTCAATGAAAATGTGTTTTATTTAAATCTATTAAACACCAAGCTCAATGGGTAAGCTTTTTACCCGTTCGGGTAAATAAAATTCACACATCTACAAAATAGGACAAGGACAAGTGGTTGTTTTGGTCCTACCTTCCATGTTCCAACTACAGTTTACAATCCAAGCACCTCACATACAACATATCGATGTATGCTTTTACAATCTATTGTAGATTATTATTATTATACATACACACACACACACACACACACATATCTCTGCGTAACTTCAAACAAGCACAAAAGGTGAAATTACAATGTAATGCAACAGTGGAACCACATAATGATTCAAAGCAGCAGTTTAAAATGGACCAGCTGTAACTCTTCACAGTGACAATAGCTCCATATCAAGAGCCAGCTGGTCTTAAACTTGCCTTAAACTACAGCACCAACATAAAAAAAAAAAATAGTGATTGTGATGAAACAACAAAATATTGAACACAGGAAAAAACAACAACAACAAATAAATAATAGCACTAAACCAAAACTACAGAAAGAGTGTGAGAGAAAACAACAAACAAAAAGACAACTTACTCATTTACTAATTAAGAGCCAACAGTGGACAATTTTCTTTATATTACAAAAGTGAAAAAAGACAAGTGAACAAAAAAAACAAAAACAAAAAAACAACATACACCATTTTTTAATTAGGGAAAAAAATTGAACGGTGTAATCTTTCATATACGTGCTGTCCAGAAGGTGAAGTAAGTGAAATTTTAGAATGCTGGGGATGTGTCCAGGTAAGCTTTACCATTTTTTGGTTTGTTTTCTGCATCAGTAGCCAGATTGGTAGCAGGGTGAAAACAGACTGGCCTGAGAGACAGTGAGTGAATAAAAGGATTGGTGGGTAGGTGTGAAGCAGCTAACCTGAATCAGAGTCACAGCTATCAGAGGAGCTAGAGTCACTACTACTGCTGTCAGAGCTGGACGAGCTGCTGCTGCTGTCACTCAGACGAGACGGACGGCTCAGGTCTTTAAACTCCCCTTCCACTTCAACTGCACACAGAAGGGGGTTTACACTACATTATGACTACATGAACGATAAGGAATGAACAAATAAATATCTATACTTACTTTTGGCCTTCTTATTATTTGATTCTCCATTTGTGTGTTGCAGCTCTTTGTCCACTTCCTTGATTTTAGACTTCTTTTGGAGCTTCTTTTCTAACAATTTAAAAACATCACAATAAATTAGAAATATTCTCCTTTCACACACCAATTTTGTAAAATATAATGTAAAAGGCAATTTTAAAAGCACTTATTGTGTTTAAGTTCTAAATAATATGTATTTGGTCTTTTACATAAAGCTGCATATTTAAAGTGCCCCTATGAAAGGTTCATATTTTGGTTGTGGAAGCATTTTTTCAAACCAAACAACAGGTCAACAGATTCGTTAAACAGTTCCTTTTTAAAAAAAATCCAGTTATTGGTCAATTTCATTTAAAGCAGTGGTTCTGACTTTTATATAAAAGCGGCATCTAGTAGCAAAGAATGGATTTGCATTTTCATTCATTTTCAGACCAATGCAAGAAGGAAGTGGGCAGGCAATATGCGATGGATTCATTTTGACATCAACATGAAATGGCTTGGGACTTGTTTTGAAAAAAGGACTTGTTTCAATGATTCCTCATAAAGATCTTCACACTGAAGCAAAAATAAATGTATTGCTATACTGCATAATAGTAATAAAAATAAATAAATAAATAAATAAAAATGTCCCGCTTTGTTGCATGCCATTCAGTTGTATTACACTTGGTGTAAAAAGCTTTTTGTACCATCTTTCATATATAGTGTGTCTCAGCATGGAAAACCCTTAATATTGATAAAACAATACTTACTGTCAGTTTCTTTTGGTTTCTTTCGGAGGCAAGTGCCAACATAACACTCAAGAGCTCGAAGAGTTGAAGGTTTGAGAGTCTCAAAATCGATCTCGATCTCCTCAGGGTCTGTGTCCCTAAGCAAGGGTTCTCGCGCCTTGATGATGTTCACAACTTTGCCGAGCTTGTCTCCAGGAAGCTTGTTAATGTCCAAACTCAGTTGGCGTTTCTCCTCGTAAGACATGGGTAACGTATTCATCTCTTCTTCATCAGAGTCATATGCTCTGCTCTCCTTCCGCCTGAGAACAAAGTTGACATAAATTTATATTTTTTAACATTATGTCCTAATGTGGATAATTAACCAACGCAGGGAAATGATAGACAGAAAAAAGTCCAGTAAATGGTAAGTGTTTGTACTACAAACCAGTGCATGCACAATTAAGATAGTACTAGGGATGTACGGTATACCGGTACTACAAAACCTCTCCGTCCCTTACCATATTGCTGCAAAACTGGTGAACTTAACAACAGAGCAATGCGATGGATCAAATAGACGAAACTCTATCAACCCCAAAACTAATAAATATAGAGAACAGTAGAAGTAAAATATGGCGTTACTTGGCACAGCCTACAAAACGGATGATAAAGGTGAACGAACTGACCACAGGACACACATCAAATGTTAAGCATCTTTTCAGAGAATTAAGAGATCGACAGGTTAGTGCTTCATACATAAAATTCAGGCTTAATTTTAATTTCATTAACAACTGGCCAACGTACATAAATCCCTGTTGAAAAACAGCTTTAACAACTTTGGCTGGTTTTAGACGGTTTAAGCTCAAATATGTGATGCTAGAACAATTGACGATTGGTCACATAATATTTGAACTTGCATTTCAAACAATCAAATATTAATTTCATTTGAATAAAACTACAGTTGCGCTATTTTACATTTTAATATCAATAATATGAATGAAATTCTGCCACATTGCCGACCACTAACATATAGTAGACCAGAGATTTATATTTAAAGCTTTTTCTTTGCCTATCTGAGAATGAATTCTGAAAACATGTGAGAGAGAGAGAGAGAGAGGCAGAGAGAAATAATAACGTGATTTTGAAAATTACTTTGACTTTGAGAATAACACTTTAAAGAAACATTTACAGTATTTATTAATGTAGGTCAGTAATTAGTTATTATATGAAGGCTACCTAGTATGTTAAAATTACTTTATGCATTAAACACACCTAAAATTAAACAAGATGAATAAATACTATATATAATGATTATCCACTTTGTTTGTTTTTGCCGTTGTTTCCTTTTTTCAGTTCACATGGTTATTTGTCACCTATGGTATTGATACAGAGTTATTACACCCTGGTACTGAAGAATTCAAAATGATGGTACCGAGCCATCCCTAGCTAGAACATTAAAATACCGGAAGGCAGATGTTCATTGAAAAATAACTATACCTGCTCTTATGGAAAAAATAAGGTGGATACTTGGGGTAAAAATGGGGCACCCACAAGTACCACACATTTTCTTACCCTGATGATTTGCTGTTGGACCTTTTCTGTATTTTTGCCGGTTTCTTCATTTCGTCACCTTTTCGCTTACTGGACTCTCTCTCTTTCTTCCTCTTCTTCTTGGACTTTTCTTTTTTCTTTGGTTTCAAGAGAGGTGTTTGGGTCAGCAACTGTAGCTGCTCTCGTACCGCTTTCAGCTGGTGAGTAAAAGACAGAAATTACATTACATAAAGGACACACACATAAATACTGTCAATCTATAGTTCAAAGCTTAGCATTTTTTCCACTGCCTACTGCACAAAGCATTCAAACACTCACAGCAGGCTGATTTTGAATGCTTGCACTGGCACAGAAGATTCGACTTACAACATGCTTAAGCACAACATAACACAAGTAAAAATTGTTTCTTCGCAAAAAAGAACATTCTGGAATTGTTGTCGCAGCAAAGAATACAAGCAATACTGGCATTATTGGGTGTGACTATAATGCAGTGACCGTTTTGAAACAGGATGTGTGTGTATCTGTGAGGGCACTCAAATATCTATCCGCAAGTCTTACCTGTTCCTCCAAGCTGGCAAGCCTCTGCACTCTCTCCTCTTCATCTTCTGTGTCTGAGGAGTTTTCTGATGCAGAAGATGATTCGCTGTCACTGCTCTCGGAGCTGGATGGACTGTGTGCTCTCTCCTTCCTTGCTCTGTTCTGACTAGAGGATGGTGCTGAATTTCTCGGCTCGTCAGGCATCTTTGAAAAGCGAAACTCAAAAACATCCTGGGTAAAGAAAATAAAACATTCCACATGTACTCATAGAAAAATAAAACAAATAATGGATTTTTAAAAGATAAATCAAACCACCCAAGACAAACCTGAAGTTTTCTTGCCATGGCAACTACCTCATGGCCGGGTGGATTGTATTTGTAGCAGTTTGAGAACATGAGTCGCACATCTGCAGCGAATTGCAATGCGTCTGTGTACTCACGAGCTTCCATCTTTTTCTATTCGAAAAAAATATTAACCCGTTAAATATAAAACAAAAACAAAGACAAAAGCTTATGCAGTAATATCATCACAAACAAGGCACTCACTTTGATGGTACCCATATCCATAGGTTGGTGAATGATTTCATGATAATCAAGAAGACCCAGTGCCTTAGCATCCACAGGCTTATAAAAGGGCCAGGCGTAAGCAGAATGCTTTTTGGCAAACATCTCTTTCAGGATGGCATTGCAGTATTTGAGTCTCTCTGAGAGTTTGGTCCTTCTGCCCACCTGATGCTGTGGTGGTGATTCAGGAAGGTCTTTACAGGGAGGTTTGATGGGTCGGCCGCTGCCTCGCCTGGAGAATAGCTTAAGGACTTTTGGTTCTGTTACACAAGGGGACGACTCACAGCTGGTGATAGAAGATGCAGAAGGGGTCGTAGTGTCCGCTTTTCTTTTCACACCATTCTTTAACTGAAAGAAAAGGTACATGAAGATTATGTCAATGAAAAAAATAATGATATGCAATATCTGTTTTTTCTGTACATTTCCACCTTCAGAAAATTCTAAAGACAAAAAACGGCCCTTTACTTTGTCAAAGAGTCAAAACTACAATTAATCCTTGGCAAACACTTCACATTTAATAAACAGAAGAAAAAAGCCTGCCTAAATCCCAACATAAGCATATGTATGTACATGCCTTTATTCCTAAACACTTTGTAATGTTAATGAATTTGGAGTATTCTAAATGAGCAACTACATACTCAAAGTTAGTAATCTGCATAGAACACGCCTAAATCTCTGTTTAAGGGCTTTCCTTTCCAGCCTCAGAGCAAACATGACAATCTCTAAACACACATTGTGCCAAAAACAGAGACAAAACAACACAATCACCTCCCATGGAGATCTAGAATACGGGTACTTTCATATATCAGTATACAAAGATTGAATCTAAACATACTTACAAGGCCACAAATGCATTTTTTTTTATACTTATGTTTGGTTTCAGCCATTTTTTTGTTAATTCATAATTTTTACTACAAAGTTACTGGTAAATATTTGTATGTATTTATTTTAATGACAACACTTACAGACACATTCCACATACTAATTTGTGAGTATGGACCGAATTCTTTGCTGTTTTCCTAAAGAACATTACAGGGATTTGACAGGAAGTGAGAGAGAAAGTGATGGGAAGAAGGTGATTATATAGGAATATAGAATATTCCTTTCATGTTCCTGTTTTTGGCAAATACACCAGCAACTGCTTTCATTCAGCAAAATTGAGAGGTACTGGATGAGAGGGTGAAGTAAGGACTGGTGGGTGTGAGTTGTTTTAATGGAATTTTTGTTTGTCAGTTGCAGTGCATTTATCCTGTTGCAAAAGCGGCAAAAAGTACAATGGTACTGCTGCTGAGACACATAAAAGTGCAAGTGTCTAGAAAAAAACTGACTTTGGCTGTGAGTTGTGCAGAAAGGGGAGCAGAGGGAATTGTGTGGAGAGCATCCAGAGGGATGACAGTCACTGTTTGTTGGAAAACCACTTCAGAAACAGGAGACTGTGGCCTCTTTATTACTGCAAAAACAAAAAAAAAATGCAAATATTAACAGACAAATATTAAAAGAAATATTAGACAAGGCAGACACCTAAAAGATTTAGTAATCTGTCATTCATTTATGAATTTATATGGCCTGAATACCTGCTGTTGTCTTCCTTCCTCCTTTCACAGGAGCTTTAGTTGTCAGAGCAGAGATCTCAAACTCATCTTGAGGGATCTTTGCCACCTTCTCCAAAAAAAGCTTCTCAAGAGATTGAGCCATCAGAACAATGTCATCTCCTGACTGAAACCACACACACACAAAAAGTTTGGAACCAGACGTGGCAATCTTCAAATCTGATCGACATAAAAAAACAACAGTGGAGACCTCACCCGATTGTACACGTAACAATTTGTGAACATGGTGTTGAAGTCTTCTATACACTCCATTGCCTTCCAGTAGTAATTGTTTTCAAGACGCTTTTTAATTGTGCTCAAGTCCATAGGGTTCTTGATGATTGTATAATAATCCTAAATTAAAAATCGAAATACTGAAATCACCAATAACCAATAAACAAGCACATCTTAAAGACTGATATAGATTTGCATCTACAAACTGTGTAATAAGTAAAATAGCTTTAAATGACAGTGCATGCTGACACTTACTGGCAAATTGAGTCGGACTGCATCCACAGGCTGTCTGAAAGGCCAGGAGAATTGATGTCTCCATAGGGACTTAATCACCACCTTTTCTAGATACTGTAACTGATTGGTGAGGCGCCCGGGCTTTTTGGGGTTCTTGAACTCGGGGGGAGGGGGATTGCCATTCATGGTGAAGTTCTGTGGGTGTTTCACATCAGACATTGTCTGAGCCATTCCAGGAAGTGGTGACCAGTATGGAAAGGGCTTTTGCAACTTCGCCTAGGCAGCTCAGTGAGCATTACACATCCAGTGTCTGTGCCACTGTAAACAGGGAGAACGGTGTCAAAATACTCGGGCCATTCTGCACTGCTGTTTATTATTTTTAGGCAAATCAGAAAAAGGAGCAGATCAGAGCAAACAGTCCTTTTATGATACGTTTAACAGCTTCTAAATAATACGCGCATGCTGTGAAAATTCCTAATAACACACAGTACTGCAGGCTTCATGCGGTGTGCACTGCCATCTGCTGACGAATACATTAACATGCATCTTTAAAGGTTAAAAATACAGTATTTGAAATACTCCACCCAAAATAATAAATAAATGTAACAAACGTGAAAGGGAACTTGCTGGCTAAAACGCGGTATAAATCAGAAAGTCTGGATATGCTGACCTTTCTTCCTTCTAAAAACAAATATCATAATAATATAGAGAACCCGTCCAGCGCATTAAAACAAACCATTGCTATTTAGATGAAAACTGTCAATGTGACATTTTTCAACAAATTACCATTAACTTAAAGGCAGAAAGTGACATTAGTTTTCTGCTGTGGTTTGATGGAAAAACTTTAAATGAAAGCGACGCCCAATTTATATGCATAACAATTACAATTCAAACGTACGTTTCTAGATGCAAGTTACTCGTTAGACCAATAAAACACCTTTAATGAAAATTTGGAGCGTGAACACGTACTTCAGTCACATTACTCCTTTAAATGCTCTCTGAAGCGTTTAAGCTTTATTTTGCTCCGCTAACATACAGAGGCTCCTCTTTTTCGTCACACTTACCCCAAACTAAAAGGTCATCTTCCTGCTCGGTAAAATATTTTTTTCTCGTAATCAAAAACATTTACAAATTACATTGATCATTATGTGTACTTTATTTAATATAAAAGAAAATGAAATCACTGTACAAGAAGCTATGAACTTACAAATTTTATTTACACAAGAAAAACAAATAATAAAAAAAAAAACATTTTTTTTATTCTTTTGTAAGCTATAGGAAACAGTTTCACACTGGTTTGCTTATGATTTGGGGAGGGGAGTCTTTTTGTTTTTGGAGGGAAGAAGGAAATATTGTGCATCATCGATAAAGTCCACTTTGAATAAAAAAATAAATAAACGAGTATCTTCAAGTCTACAATTTGTTCAAATACGTTACAAACGTAGCGACGTCGTGCCAATGTATTCTCAGTTGTTTTGGACAAACACGTGCCAATTTCTCAAATTACTGACGGCACATTCATATACTCACAACAATAAGCTTCGGAAGTCAACAAAACTAACGAGGAATTTAAGACGGAGCTAAATATACTTCATGAGTGCAATCTTTACTATACTTTGCGTTTAAACGCAAGAAGCTTTTGTTTTTTCTTACACAATCCCGGGCCATGCGTTATATAAATCCGACGACCTCTAGGGATGACGCAACACTAACTTCCGGCTAAATATTAATGCCACAGAAGTGTCGCCTCTGCTTAAAGAACCGGTTTGGGGGACACAGGTTAACCCATACAAGCATAAAACACATTATAGATCATTAGAGACCGGTTTACATAAATCCCATAAATAATCGTGGTTAGCAAGCCTCGAGCCATAAAATGGCGCCTGGCTAGCATTAGCACAGCTAGCCACACTTCACCCCGCCCCGTCAGATGCTGACATTGAGCTCAGTTAACAGTCCCTCCCCTAACCATTCCGCCAGCTAAATGAAGCTAGCTCAACCTGGATCCAAAATTTTACCTTTCCGTCTCGGGAACAAGAAAGAAAGTTTAAACTGCCGAACTGAGACAGACGATGCAGTGCAGGATGAGCTCTGCTGGAAAACTTCACCAACCGAAGGATCTCGTTGATGCTTTGCGCCCGAAAACCACTCTTTGAAAACGACTTAAAATATTTTGACCTTAGTTTTCAATGCCAACAAAACAAATGAACATCATATACATAAATACGTTTGACATTACACTGTTTCTGTGAAAGGTTAGTCATCAATGGCGGACGTCTCTCACGGCAACCGCCTGGTATTTATACCCTCCTGCTGAAAGCGCCTAATCCCATTGGACAAGACCCCTCACGTGCTCCCTTCTTCCCCCTCGCCGCTTTAACACCGAGAAAATATTCCTTTAAAACGAATCGTACCGAAACCTCCCTCTATTTTATACCCTAAATGACTCCGTAATGCTGCTTTACAATTAAACCTGTTTATTTTTTTACGACGGCGAACGAACTTCTACAAGAAACGGACACGTACGTCAGAGTATTTTTTTTAAAGTGCGACATAACTGGTCTCCGGACATCACATGACCATTCTAGAACGTTCTGTCGATCGTTTTAGCTCGATTTCCCTCTCTTTGGTGTCTGTTAAATGATTACATTATGGCTCTTTTCCGTGGCTTTGGTTGTCAGCTTCCGGCGAGTGTTGGACATCGGTCATCCCTGCAGCTTGAAAAATCTCACAAAGAGAACTATGAAATGATAGAGCACTGAGCAATGCTGAAGGGAGGCGAACGCAAACTAATACGCATGCGCACTGTCTTGACAGTGATTGGCTTCTCAGTTGACGCTCAATTGACGCCGCGGTCATCTTTTGTGTGAAGACACGCCGTGTAACCTTCATTAAACCTCTTCAAGCAAACTTGTTCAAGTGTTAAATTAAACCCAAGGCCAATACGTGGAAAGAGATAATACAACAAAATAAATAAATAAACATGTTCTTTTGTTTAAAAACGGAGGCATAAAAATATCGGCGCATTACACTTTCTACGATTGATAAAATTTGCGTTTTGTAATTTTGTATAATAAAACTTTATATAAATATAATTTTCTTTAAAATTACTGCAATCCTGTTTTCTTTTTGTCTTCTGTGAAACACAAGGTGATTAAAGGTTGTAGTATGACGGCCTCAGTCACCATTCACCTTCGTTATTGTTTTATTCTTTAAACCAAAGGAAATGGTGACTGAGTCACTCTAACAATTCCATTTACATTCAACTAAATAAAAAAATAACAACACGGAATTCAAACAACATAAAGATGATGATTAATTATTTTTTGGTCCATCTATCCCGTTTCAATTATTCAGCAACAATATTTGAAACAAACTTTCCACAAGAGGGCACCATAAGCTCTATTTTGAATGGCGAACACTTATACTATTATGTTTTCTACCTTCCGGTGCTTCTATTGGCCTACACACCTTACAAAATTACCACATGTAATTTTAAATAGCCTTACACTTGTTACTGCACATTTTCTAAAAAGAAATGGATTAGCAGTGTCCTCTGCTTAACCTTGCTTTGATAAGTATTTAGGGAGAGCTATACATGTTGATTCATGTCATCATGTTTGTTTTTTATTCTCATTTTTGTCTTTAAGGAAACTTTGACGGAACCCTTTAAGTATAGCCGTACATAAACATCCCCTGTATTTGCTCATACGTCAGATGAAAGGCTTCATCATGCCATGTAGCTCCAAGGTCAAGAGTTCAAAACCCAACATTCCACAGGGTCACTTCTCATATATGAGAAAGTGTTATTCAGGAAAAGACTTTCACAACTATGGATACAGAGACATATGGCCATGGTTGAAGAAGAGACACATGTATGCATGCTGCTGTTATGTATGCAGAAGATGGTAAGCACTTTGAATATTTAATATTCAGTATTACCAGAGTATATTGCTAAGCATTAGATGTATTGCAATTAAAAAAATACTAACACTTCACTATAAAGTCACATTAGTTAACATTAACAATGAGCAAGTTTTGTTACAGCAATTAACTGCTAAAAATTGTTAATATTAATAATAATAAAACAGCTGTTTGTTAATATTTGCCGTAAAATAATTTTAATAGATAGGCAACAAATAAGTATTTTAATATTGTATTAGTAAATATTGAAATTAACATTAACTACGTTGCTTTAGAAGTATTTTTTGTTCTTTATGTTAACTAATGTGGTTAACTAATGTTAACAAGTGGGACCTTTTTCAACTGTTACCAAATTCTCTATTATTTTATACAAATGTTTTTTTATATCATTTTACAAATTTCCTTCATATATATCAGAGTTTCTTAAATCTTACCCTGGAGGTACAATGCACTTCAGAGTTTGGATCTAACCGTAATCAAACACACCTGAGCATGCTAATCAGAGTCTTAACGATTATTAGAAAATCACAGGTATAGGTGAGTTTTATCAGGGTTGGAGCTAAACTCTGCAGTGCATCGGACCTCCAGGGTAAGATTTGAGAAGCCCTGATATATATATATTTTTTTTAGAAAAACAATTAAATTCAAAGGGTTTGACAAATATCATAAATGCAAGCAAAACAAAGGAAATCAAAGAATTAGGGCAAGGATTCACGTTCAGGACTAGGTTTTGTTGCATCTTCCTCCCCGTCTGTGCAGATGCTTTAACTAGGCCTGGTTCTAAAGCATACATATGCATGAGAAGTGAAAAATGACATGAAGTCTCTCTCTGAGTACATCTTCATTGACACTCAAAAGCAGCATATCAATGTTTTCAAGACAGCGAGAAGCTCCAAAACAAAGTTTTCTATCTTGCAAGGTGCTGTCTCATTAGTGGCAAATCCAGACTCTGACATTTACACTGAGCAGTGGTAAAGCATTTCCATTTCCTTTAGAACGGAGCGGAACATTTCAGTCAGACAACACAAGTCTGTTTGTTTGGGAAGAAACAAGCTAGGAGAGGAGGCAGAGGCAAAATAGAAAAAAATGCAAATCAAAAGTAAACAAATATATCCTGCAAAAACAAACAGACACAAAGATGCATCTGTGCATGAGTTTAACTCGCAAACAACCATACAAAGGATGTTGTGTTTGTCCGTTGCTTATGTTTTAAACTAAACTAAGCATATCTGACCGAATGCAATTGCAAATGGAAAATGTCAGAACCAATGCCTGCGTATGAATTTTGGACCACCTCGATGTGATGGTCACTTCGTTTATGGCATTTAATTATTGGAACCCTTCAAAGTATCCAAACATAACCAGAACAGGTGCTCGGTCAAAAAGAATCAAATATTCAAGAAATAAATAACATCACACTGCTTTATCTATATATACATAATATATAATATAATTATATAATACGATTCAGCTTAATCAATGCCTCTGTCAGCCAGAGCAAACAATAACAGGACTTTGTTTGGGTAGAAACAATTGCAATCTCAATAAGTTAATTAATGATGGCTAGTTAGTTAAATCAAGTTCAATCAAGTTCTTTAAGTACAGAAAAGAGGATAAGGAAAGGCTGGTCTAAAACCATGATCAACATGCTCTTTGCCTTGAATCAAATCGGTTAGCAATGACAGACTAATACCACTATCACTAAAACATTTAGATACACTTCAGAAGATATACTACTATATCTATCATATCAGAGACATTATTCATATTTCACTTATGAATCATGACAGGTTTTCAGTCTTAAATTGCTGCACAGAAAAAATGCTATTTAAATGTATAAGGAGGAATTAACGTGAAGTGTTTCAGAGCTACAGAATCTAAATTTAGTTTTTTGTCCCATGTAGACCTTTTTGAGGGTTGTGGAACCACATATTGAGATGAATGTAGGTGTCCTGGATGGTACGTGGATGGTAGATGACATTGAGACATCTTAGATAAGATTGGATTGAGGTCATAATCCACAAGGCAAGTGTTTATTGTGGTGCACTCGGGTAAAATGAAGCATTCCACATGTGGAGCATTTGGAGTTTACAAAATAATAAAGAAAAAAATGGTACAGTAATCAACTTTATAATACAGATAATTAAAATGTCATTGCTTTACGGAACAGGAATGCATTGAAATGTAAATGAATAATAATCGTAAATTCATCAACTTTTTTTTATTAATTGCTCATGATATATATATGCAAGTATTGATGCATGTGAATATGTTAGCGTTGACAAAATTCTGGGCACTTTTTATTTCATTTTTATTAATAATTGTATAATTGCAATCTAATAAATAGTTAATAACATTTACTTATTAATATTTTTTTTTTTAGTCTGTACAGATTGGAGTAATGCAGTTTCTGTTTTTTAAAGGGCTGCTGAAAATTCTTAAAAATGTTGCTAGAATTAAGTCACAAAAGACGTTTACTAAAATGTAAAATTTAGAGTGTGAGCTTACCTCTTTCTGTTTTAATAATGTGGAAGTATTATCATGTTTATTTATTCTGTCCTATACACTATGGCACTTCCAAATAATTCTGAATAAAAAAATCTATGTAGTGTCAAGATGTGTGTAACACTGCATTGTTATAACAGTAAGCTATATCATAATTGTTTGACCTCATAATAATTTTCCAGTGAAGAGGAATATGCTATATGCTGTGTGAAAATGTTTGCAAAATGTCGAAGTGAATCTGCCACTAATATAAGCAACGAAAAACATTTAAAACAGAACTCTGTCAACTATCTAGCTAACAATAATTTTTTAATACTATTGTTATTACGTTTATAAAATTATATTAATACATATTAGTGTTACTATGTTATTACAACAGCAGCAGCAGCAGCAGCAAAAACAACAACAACAACAGCAATAATAACTAGATAAAAAAGTTTGTCTAGACAAACTTTAAGTTGGCTTGAGAAATACTTTTTTTTTCAAGTTTTGAAAAAGTTTAAAAAGTTTAAGAAGTTAAAAAAAAAGATAGATAGATCGAAATAGTCAGATTATAGATAGATAGATAGATAGATAGATAGAAAGTCAGATTATAGATAGATAGATAGATAGATTAGTTAGATTATAGATATATATATATATATAGATAGATAGATAGATAGATAGATAAATTAGTTAGATTATATATATATATATATATAGATAGATAGATAGATAGATAGATAGATAGATAAATTAGAAATAGTCAGATGATAGATAGATAGATAGATAGATAAATTAGTTAGAAATAGTTAGATTATAGATAGATAGGTAGATAGATAGATAGATAGATAAATTCGTTAGATTACAGATATAAATAGATAGATAGATAAATTAGTTAGATTATAGATATATGTAGATAGATAGATAGATAAATTGGAAATAGTATGATGATAGGTAGATACATAGATAGATAGATAGATAGATAAATTAGTTAGATTACAGATATATATAGATAGATAAATTAGTTAGATTATAGATATAGATAGATAGATAGATAGATTGATAAATTAGAAATAGTCAGATGATAGATAGATAGATAAATTAGTTAGATTATAGATATATAGATAGATAGATAGATAGATAAATTAGAAATAGTCAGATGATAGATAGATAGATAAATTAGTTAGATTATAGATATATAGATAGATATATAGATAGATAGATAGATAGATAGATAGATAAATTAGTTAGATTATAGATATATATATATAGATAGATAAATTAGAAATAGTAAGATGATAGATAGATAGATAGATAGATAGATAGATTAGTTAGAAATAGTTAGATTATAGATTGATAGATAGATAGTCAGATTATAGATAGATAGATAGATAGATAGATA
>JAUMHI010000041.1:7281090-7291860 GCA_032359435.1 Enteromius unitaeniatus
TGGTCTGTTGTGACTCACAAGTAGAGGTAACTCACACAGATGTGCAGATGTTCCATTCAAGTGTGTGTGTGTGTGTGCAATGTGGTCTTAGTGGCGGCCCTGAGATGTGATTGAGTGTGTGTTTGTGTGCATGCTGTGTGAATGAACGCGTCCGGTGCTAAAGATGCAAAATTGGCCCAGTGAGTCAAGTAGATTGATCAATCTGCATCACTGTTGGAGGTTGTGGTTTTGTTTGAGTGCAGCTGGCCACTTCATGTCCCCAGTGTGTCACCGTTTGACACGTGGCTACGCTCGCAGCCAACACAGAGAGGATCCATTTGGGCCCGACGAGCAGATCTTCCATTATAAACATGTCAAAGAGGCCCCCGTCACCATTCACTTGCGCAAAAGGGAAACCACACTTTGTTTATACTGAATGACTCAATCCAAATAAGATTCATTAGCAGTCATAAGGCCCATGTTGGACTTCACTATGGATTTTAGGAGGCCTTTACTACCAACGTGGCCCGATGATGTGCTCTACAGGTACCCGCATTTTCCCGCAAGTACTCATGCCATGCCATGTTTCTTGGCTGGAACAATGTAGGCTGGAGTGAGTTGTGTTTTATTTATACATGGCTAGAAATAGTTGTGGTGTGTTATTCTCTAGAGGTCATGCTGTATTTGGTCTGTCCTCTCATGCTGCGATGGTTTTCAGAAGGACATGGTCAAACTTACTGTAGAAAAATCTAGGTTTTATGACTCTTAGTTCATGTTTGTTAACTTTGATGTTGCCTTTCTTAAAATAAAGTTGTTTTTAGCAGAAACCTTTTACATCCATAGAACTTTTTCAGTGCACAAAAGAGGGGTGTGCGATTTTTATTTATTTTTTTATTATGAAACCTAAAGAGAATGCATTTAAAATGCTCCTATAATTCAAGTTATAAAGGTTACAGCATAGTCCTGGTTTGTTTTTTTATATGATTAAGTAATATCACAAAAGCAAGAGTGCTGTTTTCCTAAATATTAGTGCACGAGTGCAATTGCAAATGTGATATTAACTTAATTTAACAGTCCAGATGGAGCAGAACATTTTCGTATCTCAGAGCAACACTGCGGTATTTCATTCCTGAATTGATCTGTTTTTGGACAAATCATTTGAGTCCATGATTCAATGACACTTTTTTAAAAATTCTTTAATTAGCCCTTTTGCATTAATAATTCATATGAATGATTTAAAGAATTTCTCATTTAAGGGTTACTCCACCCCAAAATGAACATTTTGTCATTAATCAGTTACCCCCATCAAACTTTGTTCATCTTCAGAACACAATTTAAGATGTTTTGGATGAAACCCGGTAGGCTTGTGGCTGTCATGGTGCAGAAAACTATGAAAGAAGTTGTTTGAATCTGCCATCAGTGGTTCAACCGTAGTGCAATGAAGCTACAAGAATACTTTTAGTATGAAAAAGAAAACAAAAATAGTGACTTTATGTAACGATTTGGCACGTAATATCCCTGTAGCACCATTTTGGACAGCATTCTGCAAACGACATAGTCATTTTTTTGTTTTCTTTCCATTACAAAAAGTATTTTCGTAGCTTCATAATGTTTTGGTTGAACCACTGATGGCAGATGGAGCATTCAGCGACTTTACTCTTCACTTTTGTGAGTGTATCACGACGTAAGCAAGGCGCAGTGCGCGCCGGCTCCTGTGTCAGCAGCATCACATGCATACTCTTGTGAATGGTGGCGGAGACTGACTGGAATTGTTTAATAAAGACTTTACCTTTGTTTTCATGGCACACAAAAGTATTTTCATAGCCTTATGGAATTATTTTTGAACCACTGATGTCACAGGGACTATTTGAACAATGTCTCTGTTTCTGGACCTGGGAAAAAATGGTTAAGCTCAGTTTTCTTCTTTTAGATTATTACTATTTTCTGCACACTAAAAAGTGTTTCTTTTAAGAACCGTTCACTATAAAGTTCTTTTGGAGAACTCAAATGTTTCTTTTATAGCATCGCTGCATAAACTTGAAATTGTACAATAATTTTTGCATAATACCAAACTATGGCAAAACAAAAAAAGCCATATGAGTTTGGAATTACGTAATGATAAGCATAGCAGAATTTTTATTTTTGGATGAAGTATTGGCAAATCCATTGGCAGCTTAAAAAAAGGAGAAGCCAAATCTCGTCCAAACGTATTGTTTCAGTAGGAAATATATCAGTGCAGGAAAGAACATTGCGTTCATCAAACCGTTTCATGGAGTCTTTAAAGGACAGCTTTTGACATCGGAGGGATTAGCTTGAGAGCAGTTTGCCAAGTTGAGCTCATCTCAACACTGGAATGCGTATTCTGCAAATCCTTGATTTAATACAGAATATAATTTTACGCAAGAAACCTAATGTGATAACCACAAATTCTGACCTGCTTGTGAATGATCTGTATCTTTCATTATGTCAGTTTCTCATTTTAAACGGAATATGGATGGTTTTATAGTTTTAGGGCACACTTCTTCCTCCAGAGTGAAGTGCCTCTTTGAGTTCAGAGCGAGGCTGCGTATTAAACCATATGGTGTTCGCCACTCCACCTACACAGTAATAGTGCGGAGTAGCTACTTATTATGTTCAGTCTGGGGTCTGCTGCCTTGAATTTACTAATGATTTTTCCAGACTGTTTCTGAGTGTTATTGTACTATAATATCCTTCTGCCTAGAAGTAGAGGGAGAGACGCAATCTTTCAGCAGTCATATGAGGTGATCGGTCTCTGAACTGAATCAAACAGACTATATTTTATTACTGACTGAGATAAATAGAGTTGGCCTTGTGCCTATTGTTTTAATTTAGAGTCCACTGTTATTGTTCCAGTGGTCCATTTTTAGTGATATTCATGATATTCACTATCATCAAATAATTAATTAAATAACATGCAGTGTATCATACACATAATACCAATTCTATTTTATTTTATTTTTTATAAATTGTTTTGTTTTAATGTTTTTATACATTTTTTTCATTTTTGTTTATTTTGTTTTGTTTTGTTTTGTCTCAACCAGGGGCCCGTTTCATAAAACAAGTTTACCAAATAAGCCATGCACATTTCGGTCAGTCTGACATATGTTGGACCAAATCAACTGAAAATGAGTCAGACTAACTGAAATAAATCAGTTTTATTTGTTGACTTGTTTTATAGAACAGGCTCCAGGTATCAGAAGAAAAAACCCTCAGTACTTTTATTTGTTTTGTATTGATTTGGTTTACCCTTAATAACATCCTCTTAAATCTGAGCCCTCCAAAATGCCTCTGTTCTTGGTGTGAGAATGCCAAGGGAGGAGGGACACCAAATCAAAAGCAGAGGGCACTGGCTTGGGGCCCCAATGCTGGAAGTGCAATATTTGTTGAGATTCTCCAAAATGACTTCCCAGCCTAAGCAGCTGCCCGTGCGTGAATGGCTCTTTGTTCCTGCAGCTGTTTGCAGAGAGAGGGAGAGAGAAAGAGAGAGAGCTCATACTCTCCTCACCTTACTCAGAACAAATGCGAAAAAGGCAGTAAGATAGGAGAAAGAAAGAAGAAGTAGTTTCAGATGCTGATGAAGTTGCGGCTTTTGTTACTCCTCTCTTGGGGACACCCCCAGTTTGTTATGTGGTTGTTTTTAACCACTGATAAATGTTCTGATTGACATTTGAGGTTTTAATCCACATATGCTACTGTGCTCCTTACACATATTGATTCTCCTCATTGCCCTGGGGTTGCGTGCGATGGGTTAAGGGACTGTTCCTCACCCGTTGCTGCACGGGTGGCTGCTTGTGCTGAATGTAACTGCTAAACCCATTAGTAAAGTGCCTCAGTAACCTAGTGTGACAAACCTGTGATGCTGTTTAGATGGGATAACAAGTGTTATTGGACTGCATGTGTACATGCATCTACGCACACCGTGTGGGATGTATGTGGATGTGTGGGTGATATAGCCTATGCCTCTTAAAATCTGCTACTTTCGTAATAGGTAATCTTTACGAGCTAATGAAAAAACATCAGAGAGGCAGCATTGTTAAGTTGACTTCTGTAACAGACCCCAAACTAGAGTCTTGCAGTACTCTGAAGTATAAATTCTTAGAAACATGAACCTTTTTTATGGATTTATAGTAATAAACTGTCTGAAAACAATAGGAAATAGCTTTTAAGATGGCTGCAGAGATCAGTTTTGCTGACGTTTGGACCTACAATCACCATTATTTACTTCAAAAACACGGGACGGTGGGCATGGAAAACTTTTCAGTTTTCAGTTCAGTTTTCAAAAGTTTATTTTGTCAAAATGTAATTAAACGAACTGAATCGAGTCCAGTGTGAGGCCCTGAGCAGACGCAAATGTTTGAATGCCAGTGTAGAATTGTTTGAAAGGTTTTTATTTAATGACTCAATATCTGTCTTGATGCAGATGGCATGTTTATTATTGCGCCATTTTGTCAGGTAGGCTAAGTGAAACTTCCTGTGGATAAAGCACGCTGTATTTAAACTCTTCTGGTGTGGCATATGTTGGCTTTAGCCCACCCTCCGGTGAACTCCGATTGGCTGCTTCTTCTCTCAAGTTCAGTTGTGGTCGTTAATTAACTGTCATCTGTTAGCGGTATTAACAGAAAACTCCACGTGTCTAATCTAATTCTCTTATCTTCGCTGCAGCATTTGTTTTATCGTGCCGTTTAAATCACTTAAACGTGAATTCTTAATGCATTAGCCTACTTTTTCATGAGCTGGGCATTAGACATGTTTCAGTTATTAAATGTATAAACGTGTGGCCAGGATGCAACTTAGTGTTTATTTGGATGATTCTGTATAATGTAAGATGTAATTTTTTTTTATGCTCACCAAATCTGTATTTATCATATCAGAAGTACAGTAAATTTCATTTATTTCTTTTAAATATTAAAAAATGGCAAAGCGGCCTATTTTGATCCTGCAGCTGAGGTCGTCAGATGACCTATCTCTTGTTCTCTTCTTTCCCACCGTTCACTCCAGGCTTAATTAGTGGGTTGAGATTAACAAGCACCGCCACCTCAACCAGAGCCCTGCTGTCTCTTCCCATCTAAGCCCACAGGATGTGACATTAAGACCCTAATACCCTGGTGATTGGTCACTGACTGACATCTTTCTCTCTCTCGTTCTACAGAGCTAGTGGGGACCGTTCAAGAAGACATCCTGCTGCTACTTTTTCTGCCACGTCTGGCTTCAGGAAAGCGTTCCAGCCATGTGGCTAACGGCACACATACGCCCCTCCACCATCCTGTTTTTGACCCTCAGCAGCTTGGCCTCTGCAGGTAAGCGCTGTTATCCTTGTAACCCATCATCTCTCTCCTGGGATTTTGGAATAACAGGTCAAGAGTGAGTGAATGTGGCATGACGTCGCATGAGCCGTCTATATCGTCTGCTCTTTTTGCCTCATGAAGATGAAGGAAAGGCTGGGAATTTATGAGGGGTGTTTTGAGGAGCCTTTCAAAAGTGCCGCTGCGTCATGGCTCATGATGAAGTGAATACCAGTGCTGAAGTACACTTGGGAGATTTTTGATGTGTTAGAGTGTGTGTTTTACGTAAAGTGTAAATTTCTGGTCACTATGGAGTGCCATCTGCCTTTGTTTAAACAAATAGGTAGTCTCCAAACTTATGCCACTGGTTAAGCCAAAAGCTGACATATCAAACCACTCGATGAAACAAGTGTTTGGAAGCGTTACTGTAGCAAGAACAAACCTCAGTACTTGAGTGGGTAATATTTGTGCCAAGTTTTTTATTATTACTATAAACTTGCAACATATTGATCTAACAGGGAGTGCTTTTTTTTCCTGTTTTAGTGATAGTCTTTTGAAGAAATTTGTTTTAATTTTAGTCAGCTTAATTAAAAAATGGCATCTATATTTTGTAAAAGAAACATTTTGTTTGTTAAAAAGGCGCACCATAAATCAATATTGAACAAAAACTACATGTCAAAAGTAGGGCTGGGCGATACATATCGAGCATCTCCGTCAGCTGTTCTTAAATGGAGATTTAGCGCTAATCAAAGAACCGGCTTCACTGATGAGATGCGCATAATATATCGCTCGATATGTATCGCCCAGCCCTAGTCAAAAGCTATCCTGAATTGCTTGAAATTAGTTCTTTATGCATTAGCTTTTAATTTTTCTGAGGGGGTTAGATACGTTTTAGCATTCATCTTAGTTACAGAGATATTTGTGCATTTGCATAATTTTGTTTTAATACTGTTTTCAATTTGAATAGATTTCACAATGTCTTGTCATGGCCATATTCATTTTTAGAAGGTTCCAGTCTTTAATGTCACATTATCCTTCAGAAATAATTTTAATATGATGTTTTGGTTCCTAAGAATTCTTATTTATGTATTCTTTCAATGACAATGACATTTTATTTATATAGCACAATTTATTTCAACTTCAGTCGACCAATGTGCTTTCCAAAACACTAAAAACAGAAAAACAAACAATACAATACAAAAAATTCTACAAGTAATCAACCAAATGCTTTCGAAAATAGGAAAGTCTTTAACCTTGTTTTGAAAATATTAACTGAAGAAACTTGTGTAATGGAGAGTGGTAAGGCATTCCAAAGCCTGGGGCCATCTCCCCTACACTCGACTTAGAAATGACCAAAAGACCGAAGAGGGTTGATACTCGGTTAGTAAATCACATAGATATGTTGGAGCCAAACAATTCATAACAGCGTAAAAAGGTTGATCAGTAGAAAAGCAAACACATATAATACATTTCATTTTTATTTTTGATAACCCATTCATTGCAGAATAAAAGTATTTATTTCTTAAATAAAAACCTGGATCCCCAAACGTTTATATATGTACAGTTAACATTATATATAATTAATGTGCTAGCATAATTCTTTAGTTAAAAATCATTCGGTTATCATGATGGGCTTTTTTCATTTAATCTCTGTTTTCACTGACAAAAAACATTACAAACGATTTTCATCAGAAACTGCGATGACGAACTTTACACTAAACAGTATTTGACTGGATTTAGTCTTGCACAGAAACCGGGGCATGTTCTTCACCGGGCGTGTTCTCGATTAGCTATGTTCGCCGCTCATTGTCTTGACAGAGTGAGGCAGTGTTGCCTGTTTTGTCAGGCAATCACGATTCGCCCCCTGTGTTCGGAATTTCCCCGGTTCCTCCCAGCATGAGTCTTCTAGATCTGGCTGTCAGAGAGCAAAGGCCGGGGGGGATTTGCATTAAGAAAGTGCTGACAGCCTCAATCTCTCAGCCTGAAACACCAGTGCCGCACGTCAGCTATGCCTCCTCTAACTCGACTCAGGCAGCTCTATCTGTGTGATTGATCAGGACTTGTTGGCTCAGTCTCTTCAGAAGAGCGATGATTTGTTCCCCTCTGGCACAACAGCCTGACAGATAGTTGCATGGCACGGAAAAAAGGGAAAGAAAACAATATGGCATCAACAAAACAAACATAAGGAACAGGCAAAATTATGACAGTCATCGAGTCTCCATCGAGGATGGAGAGTGAGTTATGATTTATGAGTGCACGTATTTTGCGCTCACTTGTTCTGTCCAACGTCTCTTTGTTGGTAACAGATCTCACTGGTCTTTCTCATTGGTTTTGGGATTTCTCTGTCAATCAAATCGAATGCTTTTCTTCTGGAGTTACGAACCAAATCGCATTCCTGAGGTTTAGATATTAGAAAATAAATAAAATCACTCACAGTAATAAAATTAATCAGATATTAATGATTAGGTTTGTAGTTTAAAACAACAACCCACCTTGAATCAAAATAATTAATTGATTATTATGCTTATCAATTATTAAATTAATTAATTCATAAATCACAATTAACAGCCTACAAATTTCTATATATTTTTTTATTATATTTATTTTATACTTTTTATATTATATATATATTTATATTTATACTTTTTTTTTATCTATAATTTTGATGATAAAAAAAGATAAATAAAAAAAAGACAAAAATATTTTTTGCAGTTTAAATTAATGTTTTATATGTTAATATATTTTAAAATAGAAATTATTCCAGCTTTATCAAAGCTAAATTTCTTCTGTCTTCAGAGTCACATGATGCTTCTGAAATAATTCTAATATGCTGATTTTATTTGTATCAATTATTTATTAATTAAAAAAACCACAATTAACATTGCCTTCATGAAGGCTACTTTTGTTATATATATATTTATATATATATATATATCTCATCAGGGTATTTTTATATATATATATATATATATATATAAAATACCCTAATGATTGGAACAGGAGTTTAGGCCTGAAAACAATCCCACCTACCTCTTCCTTTAGCTTTGTTGCATTGCACTATATATTTGTGCTTTCTCAGACATTTTGGCAGATTTACCTGAAGCGCATTTGTTGAGGCTCTACCTTTTAAAGTTTGTTTTATTTTTTAGTGTTGTTGATGTAGCCGTCCCAAACCCTTGTCTTGGGTGATGCTGATTTTGATAAATCGGAGTCTAAACAACTTCAGAGTGTCAGATCTTGGCATGCTCAATATTTTTGTCATTCTCAATCATTTTCCTTTTGTTTTAGCGCATAGCGGCCTCCGTCAGAGACTTCCTGATGTCTCTTGTTTTCTAAAAACTAGGACATTATCTAATCTGCAGCATCAAAGTGTCTGCAGCCCTGAGCCCTTTCCACATGGACTTCAGATCACTGCCAGTCACAACCTGTGTTTGGCTCTAGTCATCTGATTATACAGATGACAGAGGTGTGATATACGAACATCTCCATGTCTTTTGAGACTTTGTCACCAGAACATCTCTTCTTCAGTGCTGCGTGTACTGTGACAGCGGAGAAATGTGTAATCTATATGACAAAACAGGAAGAAGATCTGCGTCAGTGTGTCCTAGGATGGTTCTCACTCATGTGACGAGACTCACACAGCAAACTTAAGACCTGGAACTGTTTTTCTCAGTGACATTATATTTTTTTGTTTTTTATTTGTAATTCATTTTTACAAGTCTGTGTCAGTTTTTTTTTTTTTAATTCATGCAAGGGGTTCTAATCCCTTTCCTGCAAAAAAAAGAGCCACTCAGAGCATATAATATTGCATGCAGTTATGAATTGGTGGCGGTTATGAACCAGTTTTAAACAACAGTTAATTTCCCCTGCATTCTTGTGTATTTGGTGTTGTTTGATAAACAACATGTCAACACAAAAATGGTATTAAAATTAAAGTTATATGACTTTTTTTATTGCATGTTTTTTGTTTTGCTTTCGGAAGCTTCACAGCTTGGTCCCCATCCACTTTAAGTTTATGGAAAAGAGCAGCTTGAACATTCTGGTAAATATGTCGGTGACCCATCGGAATTTCTCATGCTAGAATTTTAATATTCTTTAAAAACACATATTCTTTTTAATACGTGTTTTTAAATAAGCTGTCTGTTTTTCATTTTCTCCATTTCTCACTTTCTCTTTTCACCCCTTCATTTGTCAGACGTTCCCTTCTAAGCACTTTTTGTACGTCTGAGTTGCCGTTTTTTCGTCTCTTATTTTGCCAAGCTGTAGTTTCTTAGTACAGTCTGTTATTATGGGATGGCAGGGCTGTTGGAAGCCCTCAGGTTTCACTGGTGTAGCGGAGAATAGAGCAGAAATGCTGCCAGAAATTAATTTGCAGCACTTGCCAAAAACAGCTCTTGCAGGATGCTGGTTACGCCGAGGGCCGAGTGTGTGGCCTGTGGGGCGGCTGCAGGAGCACGCGTATGCTCATGTAACTGGGCGAAACGCATTGCTTTCCCCTCATCACTCCATCATTTTTATCCTCCCACAGCTCACAGGGATGAGTGACAGTTTTGTCGTGCCCGTAGGCCCCATGCAGATCATTCCTTTCTCCTTCCATCCTGTCATGTGACAAAGAAATGAATAGAATTAGTGCTGAAAGGTGAGTTTACAGAAATATATCCGCAGTTATATTCAGCTCCATGAAAAGCTTTAAAGAGATCAGTCCTTCATCCTCATTTAAAAGCAATAAAGGCTTGTGGTGTTGTGGAGACCAATGACCCAAAACACTAAATTAACCATACCAAAGCATGGCTCTACAACAATCGTGGCCCAAGGCCAGTGGTATAAAAATATGAGCTAGTTGACAGAATTGTCAGTTGCTCTGGCGGGTGGGTTTTGCTAAGTTCAGTGATAATGTACATGTGTTTTCATGTCTTAAATATCCATTTTCTAGGATGTTTTGATTAGTATTTACTGTTTTTCAATTCTTCTTTCATTGTGAATTTAATTTATAGGGGGAAAATAATTTTTATAATTTGCATTATATATGTGTGCTCTGTGTATATTTATTATGTGTATATATACTATAAATACATACACACGCATGTATATATTTCAGACAAATGTTTATATATTAAATATATTTATAAAGTAAGTTATATGAATTTAACTATAGACATTTTCTGAATATATGCATGCATGTGTGTGCATGCATGTGTGCAAACTTTTATTTTTTATGTGATTAATCATGATTAAACATTTGACTGCCCTAAAATTTTATATTATGTATATTAAATATATCTAAGTACACAGTAGTCGACATTTGAAGTGGGTCAAAAACTTTTCACCAAAGCAAAGCACCTAAACAATACCTGTTCTTGTCTTAGGACAACTTTGATTTACTGTTTTGACCTCTTCAGATGTTGACTACAGTATATACAGGTCCTTTTCAAAAAATTAGCATATTGTGATAAAGTTCATTATTTTCTGTAATGTACTGATAAACATT
>JAUMHI010000041.1:7308450-7323014 GCA_032359435.1 Enteromius unitaeniatus
TTCAGATTATGTTAGTAAATATAATGTTAAATAAATAATAATGTTATTTCAGCGATGCTGTGTATTTATTATATTCATATTAAATTGCGTTCATATACATATATATTCATATACAAAAAAATACATTAAATTGGCCAGAAAATTGAGAAGAAATACTGTTGTTGAATATAGTCATTATTTTGCTTTTCTTTGTGTACAAAAATATTTTTGTAGCTTCATAACATTCAGGTTGAACCACTGATGTCACATGAACTATTTTAATGATGTCCTTACTACCTTTTTGGGCCTAGAACATACCAGTCGTGTTGCAGTGTCAGAAAGCTCTCAGATTTCATCTTAATTCGTATCCTGAAGTTGAGCAAAGGTGGGTGAGTAATGAGGGTGAGCAATTAATGCCAGAGTTTTCATTTTGTGTTGAACCATCCATTTAAATATAACAGACATACACCAAAATTTCATGGGGTCTTAATCCTGGAATGCATTCGTTACAACACATTGGCTTTTCTGAGAATATAGGTCGGGATGACGTTAGCCGACGCAGCGGAATGTTCTTTTGGCAATGCAGTAAGATCCTGACTCATTAAGGAGTCTTCCTTCTGCGCTTTTCGATAAAGAACCATGTCTGTGGCCATCCCCGCAGCCCTGTACATCAAGACAGCTTTTCCTTCACTGAGAAATAAGAGATCTTTCCCTGGATCACAGTGTCCTTATCTAAAGAGTTCAGGGAGACGGATTCTCTCCACTTCAAACGCATTCACACTAAAAAGCCTGGCTACAGACAGCAAACCAGCCCAGTTAGAGAGGCCCTTTCAAGCCTGCAATCTGCTTCCTCCATCACTGCCACCTCCACAAAGGCCTGGCTGGAAGGTGGTAGTCTGATACTCCTTCGGCAGGCGGCAGAGAATGGCTCTGTTTTGACACAGGCCGCTTGGGCGGTAATCCTTTAGTTCCAGGTTAACTCTCTCTCCTTCATCTCAATAAACATAACTGCAATGATCTCATCAGTTTCCGCAGTGACCCAGAGATCAAAAGTGCCAGAAGCCTTCTCTCTGCCTGCAAGCCTGTATGTTTGTGTGTGTGGATAGTTGGAGTGTCTCGAAGAGAGGGGAAACAAAGCGCTCATTCTGTGGCAGTAGATGTGATAAGGCCAGTAAGTAGTGGGCACATGAGCGTATGTTCTGGAGTCTAGCTTTTCAGTCCGATAAGAGACGAATTACTCTATGGCACATTTACACTAGATTAGATGCACTACTCAGAATGTGAATAAGTATACCAGCTTCAGGAGATTGGTGCAGTAGTTCTCAGCTGGCTTTGCTACGGGATACTGTATGTATTAATGAGGGCATACTGTGCATTTAATTTTTCTATGGCTGATGGTGATAGAAGGCAGAATGGCAGATGACCATATAATTTATTGATGAAAAATGTATTGTATTATTAACATGGAACGTTATTTTACAGTCCATTTATGCACAAACAAATTAAAAATGCACATTATTGGGCAAAGAATTGACAAATTTGGCCTAATTAAAGGTCATTGCACACTAAACTTGAAATTTTCGTCCGAAGATTACGCATGTTAAAAAAAAAGGTTCAGATCAGGTTCGATTGTCTGCAAACATTTTGATAAGCAAGTATGACAAACACAAAAAAAACCAAAAAATGTTGAGTTCAGACTGGACGATTTCAGCCCTGATTTTGACGCACCAACAGGTTTTGAGAAATAAGACCAATGCCTGAAATTACAGGCAAATCGTGCTCGTTCACGCCAGTGACAATCACACAGTGTGAACTATCAAAGACGCGATCTGAGAGAATCGCAGACAAGTCGCCGACACCCGTGAGATATTTAGCATGCTATAAATCTGCACCTGTCGACGATTCACAATCATGCCGTGTGAAATGTGTTCTGACTGAAAATAATATTGTGTTTACAAACAGCCAATGCAACATCTAGGGCATGTTGGGGGAGGAGTTACGAGAGGTTTAGAAGGTAAACATCCTCCTCCATAATCTTCCTTTCTTTTTCTTATTTTCGCTGCAAATGAGCGCACATGCAATTTGTATGCCAAGCTTTTTGCAGGCTACCATTTTGAATAATAATCCCAGTCTCACGTGAGAAATCAGAAGTGACCTCGCATTGTCAATTCTCACGTGTTTTTGATTGAGAAACGTAGTTTAACCAAGAAGTTGAGTTTGAGATTCTTCCGTTGTAAAGTCAAACCGTGTGAAATCCGTTGTGCAGTGTGAACACATCAGCGACTGAATGCTACCCCAGATAGTCATGCAGTGTGGAAAGATCTGCCGCTACTAGCTATGCTTGATTAGAGGTTTTGTTGTTTTTGTCAGTATTTTTGGTTTTAACTCACCAGTTTAGAACTTAATTAAATCTTGATTTAGAACTCAGTTATTGATACAGGCCAAAAAAAAAGAAAAAAAAAAAGAAAGAGATAAGAGTAACTATAAAAGAGCGGAAGTAATTGTCCAGATGAATACTTATCAGTAATGCTAACATTTGGACAAAGATATTTGCGGTCAGGACTCAAGTTATCTATATCTATATATTAACGTGATAACTGGTTAAATCTTGTGGTGAATGTGACGTTAGTCTAATCTTTGTAAACCAGGATTAGAATATTTTGGTGTTTTGCCATGCGTTACAGTGCAGAGCTGTGGGAGTTATCAGGCATTTACAGGGTGTGGCATTTCCCTTGTCAAAACTCTTGATGTCATAAAAATAACCATGCTCTATCTTTTGACAAACAAGCATAATTTTCTCTTAGCAACAGCGGATAGCCAGTGTCTCTTATGCCTCTCAGTGAGTGTGATTCCACAGCGCGGCTGAAAATAAACAAAGCCAAGCCAGTTTAATCTAACTCGCAGGCCATCTTTGTCTAATCAATTTAGCAAAAGTTAAACATCAAACACCAGCTCTTGGCCGCGGCTCAGCGTGAGGCAGAGCGGATGATTGTTTTATCAGGTGGAATTCTTAGATAGAGGGCCTGGAGCCTCGCAAACCCAAACATGAGATTTTGATGAGGTGAAGGGGACAGTGACAACACCGCCACCTCCAGCCTGAGAATCAGTTGGAACAAATGACATTGTGTCTAATGCTATTCTTAATCATTTGATCATCATTTTATAATTTCCATCTCCAGTAAAAGCAGTGTTCTCACCTGGCAAAACAGAGTTTGTTCATTTAAAAAAATAAAGTAAATAAATGTTTAATTTATTTTGTTAATACAATATAAAATAATATAAAAACTGCACAATTAATAAAAGTAAAAAGTTTTAATATTGTGTAGTATATGTGTGTATATATGTGTATATATATATATATATATATATATATATATTACTTAAAAGTGTTTTCCAACAAATTAGAAAATAAGCACAAATATATTTGTAAAAAAAAATTAAATAAAAAATGTAATATTTATTTTTTATTTGTAGCACAGTGTTTTCATAATCAGTAGTTTGTTTTATGTTAAACTTATCTAAAATAAACATTAAAAGAATATATGTTTACTCTCTAGGAGTAAAACTGTGTAAAGCATTTAGTATTTAGACTGGTTCTAAAAGATTTTGTCTTAAATATATGTTTATTTTGTGTATTTTGTTTAAAGTCAAAAGTTGGGTCAAACTAAATACAGTATACGCAAAATAATTCACTGTAGCAATATATTAGCTTAAAATAAGTTAACAAAATAAAACGAGTAACAAATAAAATAAAAATACTCATAAAAAAATAGAAATACTTATTAAGAATATAATTTTTTACACTCTGAATATGGCAAATCTATGTTATGAATCTATAATTAGCTTAATTGATAGAATAAGGTGTGTTGAAACAAATTTAAATATTTATACCTCAATTTAGAATATTTACTGTAGTTCCTGGTTAAACTGGACTTAGGAATTAAGTGAATATATCGCAGGTTCTGAAATACGGCATTCATTTGGCAGCTGTTTTGTAAATTCACTTTTGTGCTCTTGTGCACTTTTGTGTGTTCATCAAAAAGAGGAACCTGTGTCTGTGGTCTTCTTTAATGAGGTCAAGGTTGTGTTTGTGCACACGGTCAGATAACACACATCAGGAGGCTTAGGGCTATCAGATTTATCATCCAAACTTGCCCCAAAATTCATAAAAATCCATACAAACACAATGTGATTGCTATCAGTTCCGTGTGTGCTTTGATATGTCTGCAGAGTTAGCTGATGAGGTAGATATATCTGTGTTTGCAAGCTCAGATGCAGACAGATAGACATCACAGTGCGCTAAAGGGGCTTCAGGTTGAGAGGTCACAGATCACTGAGCAGTGCTGATAACAGAACTCAACAGATTGATCTGACCCTCAATCTTTACCTCATTTATTCTCTTTCAGCCATCCAGAAAGAACCAAGATGCAGTCTAACAACACACGCGCGCACACACACACATTTATATTTAGAACAGTGCCAAACATTCACATAGCTCTACATTGTTTCAAATTGAGTGCAGTCAAACTGAGTCGTAGGAAATATCATGTACAGACACATGGCAGTGATTTTATCAAATTTACAAGAAAATCTCTTGACAGCACAAATCTCTGCTTTGGGAAGCAAAGTTAACAGTGTTTCTCTCACACAGTCACAGAGAATCTGCAAACATTGCATTTTTCCCAGAAAACAACTGAAAGTGTTTTTTTAAGATCTAATGTTTTGTTTTTGCATTTAGAAAAACTGCCTTTGCATACAGTATGTGTGCAGTTACGACCGTTTGTGCATCTAAGCACAATGAGATGCAGTTTAAAAAAAGTTGCAGGAGTATAGATAAGGTAAAAGGTTGTTTTAAGGGTACTTGTGCAGCCTCACAATGTGACTTCATATCTTAAAATTTTACCAAAGTTAAAAAAAAAATTTTTTTAACCAAAGTTAAAAAATTACAATTTTAGGATATAAATTCACATTGTGAGACAGTAAGATTTAAGGAAAATAAATTCAGTTGTGAGAAAATGCTTTTTTTGTTTTTAGTGATTATTTTTAAATGATTTCTACTACTTTTGGACTTTCTACTAATTATTATTGACTAATTGTATTAATATTATTATTATTAACTGTACTGCATTTTGATTTGATTTTTGAACTTTGCAACTATATGTCAACCAGCAGTCATTAGAGTCTGCTTACTATCTTCTTACACTTTATTTTGTTGGATCCACAGTCCACATGAGAAACTGTGCAAGTATATATCAACTTATTCTACTAACCCTAAACCCAAGTTAGTAGACATGTAGTTGCAAATCAATGAGAATTAGTTGACACGTTGTTGACATGTAGTTATAAAGTCAGTTATAGTCAGTATAGAATGTCTAAATTGGACTATCAAAGTGTATTTGTAGCCACGTTTCAGTACTTTTGACATCCTTAAAATGTCTTCCAGCCACCATCTTTGTCTGTTTCCTCGTTTTCCCCTGCATGATTCCATATCATCTGCCTATCGTTCTCCTAAACAAACTCCCTGTTTCCCACCCATCTGCTCCCGTTCCCCAAAGCCTTCACATGGCCCAAGGGAACACTATAACTGTTATGTTTTGCTTATCTAGCATTATTTGGCAACTAATTAGAGGATGTTTTACTGAACTGAAATTTTGGGAGGACTATCAGTCACATAATGAGCTCTATCAATAAAGTCAACACCCTTTCCTTCTAACGGGGAATTGCTGTCAGCAGAGAAGGAGAGAGATATATGGTACATGTTGAGTTGACAGAGTTGATTTATTAGTGCGTTACACGGGAATGCAGGAATTATGAAGGTTTCACAGACAGGAACTGCAGAGTCTTGCTGACATTGTTTGTTCTCACTGAGGGTGATTTGTTGATTTGAATGGTAGGCTGCTGGTGTGTTAAATGACACTTTGTGATCGGTTTCAAATCACCCCCTGCAGTAATGCTAGCCTCTGTGCTGGGTTTGAATGGGGAGGTGCAGCTGTATCCTATCAGAGCCTGTAGTTTCTTTGTAACTCAATCAGGCCTGATGGGCCCCCGCAACAGCATCAGACAGCGGTTAGTGCAGCGGCCTGTGAAATCAGGTCCAGACTCACACTCTGGTCTTCACACTGGCCATGCATTTCTTTTTATCTCTCAAAACATGATCATCTCAACTACTATACGCTGGCTTTGCTCAGTTTAACAACTCTGTTTGCAATTCAGCAGCAGTTCCGTTAGTGACACTGAGATTGAAGGAGGCTCCAGCTGTAATGTGTTTTCCACTGCTATAGTGCTTTTGCTGATGTTGTAGCTAGTTTATTCGAGGGAATTGACTAAATAAGAGGAGTCCTTTTTGGCATTTTTGGTTTTTATCTGTAAAAAAAAATACATAAAATGAAACATTGGTGAATCATTACTTTAATAACATGCATTTGGATATGGGTAATTTTTATTTCATGAAAATAAAAAAATGAAACGGAAGGGTTCTTCAATGTTTAAGGTTCTTTATGGAACAATTTAGGCAGGCTAATAGACACTTCTTTAGTAAAGAGAAGCGTTGCAGTGAAGTTGATTATCTGTATGCCTTCTGTACATGCCATATTGAAGAATGAACTCATTTCCCAATGAGCATGTATGATGTTGAATCTCTGTAGAAATCCTTTGTAAATCACATTGTATTGTGTAGTTTAGAGTATGCATTACAGATGCATTACAGCATCGCAGATGGTGTTTCACAAAACCTGTGCGATGTGGGATTAATCAACGCTCCCAATTCCCAGCACTGCCAATGTGTGATGCGGAGTATGTGAGCTCACCCCGGAGAGCTGGGTTTTTAGCTCTTGCCTAGCCAAGGTAATTTGCTTCTCACCTTGGAGCAGTTTTGGAACGGCAGAGCGACTGTGTTTGTGCCTTCTCTAAATGACTCACTTTTTTTGGAATGGTTTCTGAAATTCCATGATTTTTACAACCAGGAGAGTTTGTGCTTGAGCCCCTTTCATTAACTTTCTAGATTGATTTCTTTAGACAAAACTTTCATCCTGTTTCTTTCTCTGGTTCTTGCTGAAAGGCATAGTTCACCCACAAATATAAATTAAAAATATAAAAATAAACACCCTTACGTCAATTCAAACCTACAAGACTTTCATCTTCAAAACACAAGTGAAAATTTCAAAAGCTTAACTGTACGCATAAGAACAAATCTCTACAATATCTCTTTATTAACTGGTTGAAGTGTCACCATTCCATTATGTGAAAGATAATTCTATTTGAAGATAATTGAAAGTCTTAGAGTTTGAGTAAATGATGAAAAAGAAATAGATGAACTATCCCTTTGATTATTTATCAAATTGATTGATTTATCAGTTTTTATTCTCCACTCAAAAGCATTCTATGCGGATAGATTTGTTTGTGAATACCTGCTCAGATTGATCCAAGGAGAGGTTTGGGTAGATATAGGATACTTAATGAAAATTTTCCACTGAGTACACACAGGCAAGTCAACGGGAAAAAAAGAATCCAGTGGAAGGAAACTCGAGGGTCCACACTGTGTTTGCCAGACCATTTGTGATAAGCACTTTGTAATATCTTCCACTCTCTGCTCTCCAAAGGCCCTGCTGTTATAATTATTGCCACACATTTTTGTTGCTAAACATTCTTATTTGTTCCAGCATCCTCCCACATCTGTGGGGGAGCCTCTTATTACGCAGCTCCGAGCCGCGGTCAGAGCTCACTTGCGATATAGCTCAAATACCTGTCATTTAAAGCAGCACATAAACAAATCAAAGTTCCATCCACAAACACATCTGCTCCCTCTAAATCTGACATCTTGAAATGGCAAAGTTTATGGCTGTTTCATCTCATTTGGTTTTGTTGGACTAGTTAAGAACTAATCTTGTCCCAAATGGCACCTTCAGCTCTAAAAGAAGACTTTTATTGAGGCCTGCTTCCAGCTGAATAAGGGGCGTCATACTAAATAATGTACAGTAAATGAGTTAATAAATGACATCCAGTTTGCCATTTGGTAACATAGTTTTTAAAGAGGCTTATCAAGCATTGCAGCTATATAGGGGGCGCTATTGAGTAGCTTTTAAGACCAAAGTCGAAAATGTGACAGCCTTTGATATTATGTATAGAAACACACAAAACAAAGTCTAAATGTTGACGTCAAGTATCCTTTTTGGGACGTGTCCAGAGTAATACGGAGATGAGGCCTCCATTGCCCGGAGTCATTTTTAACACTGAGCTTGACTATACCTGGCAAATTTCAAGACTTAACGTTACTCCTCAGCCTCTTCCATCACTCAGATGTCGAGGGTAAATGCTACTGTTATGTTAATTAATACATTCCACAACAAAACACCTCAATCGATTAGAAGTCTTGCTTGTCTCTGCGTCTCGGTCTGATGACGCTCACTCAGGGCGGGTCTGAGGTAAGACAACAGTTCAGTCTGTGTGACACGCTGCTGTCAATCAAATATTGTGGGAGTGGCCTCTGTCTGTGTGACGCCATGCATTTGAGAACGGCTTGATTTCAGAAGGGGCAACTTATTCTTCTTTTAACTTAATAAAAATACTAGTGGATCTTTATCATTTTATGGTGGATGTGTACACACACTCCCAAAACGCATTCAGTCCAAACAGCTTCTAAAAGTGCATGTACCACAGTATGACCCCTTTAAAAGTCACAAGGCATTTGAAAGTTGCTCTTGAAAGTAAAATTATGAGCTCTCAGTGTTTCAGTTACAAGTAACAATACATAAAGTTTACCTGTGCAGTTAATTGAAGATTTTCCCTTTCTTACATGAATTGAATTGAATTGAATTGAATATTGAGTAACTGCATCAAAGTGAGACATTGTAGCTGTGTTTTGACTGGATCTAATGTCATTCCCAGATTAAGTTTTCACTGTCTGATTGTTTAATTGACTAATTTGTTAAGTGAATAACTCAACACTGGCTGTTCTGATATGTTCTTGTGTAATAGCATTAGCCTGAGAATCAAGTAAGATAAAAGGCCAACTGTAGATGACCTCTTAGAGTTTAAAAAGAAAATTCCTTATCATTTACTAGTCATCATTTTATTAATTTTTTTTTTTAACTGAGTCAGCACAGGATAAGGAATTTTGAAGAGCGAAAGGATAAAGAATGATCATAAATGTATCATAATTGTGGTCATTTGATGCAGTATTAAAGCTATGTATGAGGAATTGAAGTTATTTTTATTTGAATGATTGTAAATTAAAGTGTATGGGATCGGTCAGTGCCTGACAGATGAAGAGGGTCAGTAATAAAGCTCTAAAGGTGATGAGGCAGTGCTTGTTTGTCAGGTCAGTGTTGAGAGGTAGTTAATCAAACCATGCCTGGAATGGAGTTTGGTTTCGACCCCACGGCAGGCCCTAAATCAGCAGGTTATATTTGGCCCACTGGGCCCCGTCAGAGACTGCAGGCCCGGTTATAGAGCAACAAAACACCAGCTAAACGCCTACACAGAATATATGAAGGGACAGATCCCAAATCCAAAAATTTGACTTTTGTATCTATAGCAGGGAAGTGCAAAAGTATATATTTTAATTTTCACTGACTAGTCATTTTATTAAAAGTAGATTTTATGAAAAAAAAAAAAAAATGTCTCTACATGACGCAGACTAAATCCAAGATGCCATTCTGTCGAGTAACTGGCAGACATAGCCTGAATGTCTGCTAAATATCTGTGTAAACTAGAATATTATAGAATATTAAAGCTCAAACTAAATAGGAACAATCTGTGTAAACTAATCCATCCAGCCATGTTGAACTGCTATCTATTTATCTATCCTTTCACTTAATTCACTATCACCATCTTTTCTGAACAAAAGAGCCTGTGTGTGAATGTTCAAATACCAGCGAGGACACACATTGTGGCCATCCAAAGAAAAACACAGCTTTCTCAGTCACTGTGTGATTATCAGCGGGGTGGAGACATAAATAGCACAAACTCTGATAAGGAGTAACAAGCGTCCACAGTGATGCTGTAGTCATGTTTTTGGCGCTAACATTACTAAAAAAGAACTGCAGAATGCAGTCAAGGAGGGAATGGAATGGAAAGTCTGGACGATTTGATTAGGAATGGGAGTTTTTTGAGACACTGAGGGTTCCACATTGGGGTCAAAACCACATATGGGGTCACCATGAATGCAAATGTGTAGGGGGATTTCAGTGAACAGTATTTTATTTATGATATAAATAAAAGCTTTGTCTAGCATGATTTTTATGGTCGTTGGCTAATCCTGCATGTGAAATACGCTGCTTTTCTTCCGCTTAAAATATGCTGTGAGTTTTTGGCTCAGATCTATGGAAGCCCGTTTCCACCACTGAACAACAAAAAAAAAGGTTATTGTGACTCTTTATCTCACAATTACGACTTTTTTTCTCAGAATTGCATGATACAAACTTGCAAAATTACGTTATATAAAGTCAGAATTATTAGTATTAAAGTCAAAATCGCGAGAAATAAAGTCACAATTTCGAGTTATAAATTCAGAATTGGGAGATATAAACTCTTTTTTTCCGCTCAAAATTGGACTTCATAACTTGCAATTGAGAGTTTATATCTCACAATTCTGAGAAAAAAGTCAGAATTGCAATTTTATATCACTCAATTTTGAATTTATATTACGCAATTGTGACTATATCTCGCAATTCTGAGAAAAAAGTCTGAGAATTGTGAGATAAAAAGTTGCAAATAAAATTTGTTAATTTTTTTATTCAGTGGCAGAAACAGGCTTCCATACAGATCAGATATATAAAAAAATTAATAAATAAATATAATGTTTATCAAATACATTTCAGGAGGAGGGCTCGAAGGTAGTTTATATCTCCACCTCCTCAATCTTCCTATTATCTCGTTATCCTATCAGAAGCTCTAAATCGCTCTATAAATACCCATAGTTCCTTCCTCTCCGCACCTTGATCGCAGTACCCCACCTCCTGCCCCCTTCTCCGCATTCTCCTCCTTTGGGGGGGCACTCAGGATTAGGAACCGGCTTTCCGCCTCCTCCCTCTTCTGAGCCCTTAGGGCTGTCCACCCTAGGGCTTGGCAACCCTCCTCATCCTGAGTCTCCTCTCTTAGCAGCATGCCAAACCAGCTTCACTTATTTTATGCCTTCAAGCCTGAACTCGTGAAAAAAAAAAATATATATATATATAAAACATTTTAATGGGATTTTGAGTTGGGAATTTTCTAAAATAGTCACATGGTGTAAGGATCAAATAAAAAAACTGAGTTTCTGTGCACCTGAAACACGCACTATCCATGCATTCAACTAGAAAGAACAGTGCCTCGCCTCAGTATTATATTTTATAAGCATTTTATTAGCTTGACTGATTGCGATTTGTTTTTTTTATATATTTTTAAATACAGGTAGCTTTTTCACGTTTTGAATTTTAAATTGGATCCATAATTAGAGTTGTGATTTAATATCAGCTGTAAATACTTTTATGAATTAATTTTTTATTAAATTTAAACAAAAGAAAAAAGTTTTCTGACAGCTTTTGCATGTTTTGAAGCACAAGGAATGTCAATTTGAAGTTCAAGGTTCTTTTAAGCTAAAAACTATTATATTATTCTTATTATGTACTTTTGTTGGTAACAGTTTTTAAATTTACACACACACACACACACACACACACACACACACACATATGTACATATAATGTATATGTAATATACCACACATCTCAGAAAGCCCCCCCTCCAAGAATCTATTCATTATTTATTTAGGCTTTTTTATGATTTTTAATAGATTATGTTTTCACGGTTGAGTATTAGGCTACTGCACAGTCTCAATGAATTCCCCAAAACAATTTTTTTCTTTTTTCCATCAAGGCGAAGAATTTAGTAATTTAAAAGTCTAAACAAAAAGTATTTCTAGCAGCTGAAGCTCTGAGGTCTTTATACAGCCCATAGCCCCCCATGTGTCCTATCTGTCTTTAGTGAATGTCCTCATTGACTTCAGCACTCACTTCCCATCTCTCTTTGCCGTTCTCACTTGACCCCTTTCTTTGCTGTGTTCAGGTGGCGTTACATCTGCGGCCCATCCAGTCCCTGCCTGTGCACCAGAAACCGCTGGTCTTCGTCCTGAACTCCCCTCAGCCCGTCTTCTGGAAGCTTCGGACAGAGAAACTGGCCTCAGGAGTCAAACGCATCTTCCATGTGAGTCCGAGTTGCTTTATGACTCTCAAACCATCTCTCTATCACGTCCCTGTCTGTCTCCCCCATCCTCCCCAGCACCGCTTCTGAGCCAACTCCATCCACATTTTCCCTGTAATGAATATTCAGATTCATTCCAAATCAACAGGCGTCTTTAAACACAAAATTCATTTACACTCTCTTTGGCTCGTCTTACCTTCTTCAAACAAACTTCTCCAGTCTCCTGTCAGCAGAGGTCTTACTCACTCAAAGATGCATTCAGGTGTGTGTACCCAGAGGAAACACAAACATGCTCTCACACACACAGACACACACACATCCGTACACACGTAAACACCCCCCTTGCCAACACAACCATCTTTTAGACAGAGGCTTGTGTAATTGCATCTGGCACAGGCTCACAGGTTTAAATTGACTGCTGTAGTCTGTGGATGTTCACCACACTGCCTGACGGATGTTTAGTGGCGAGACAGTGTCAAAGTTTATACTCCAGTTGTGGCTTCACTCTGTTTCCCACTTTACCCATCGATTTCACCACTGAAACACTAAAATACTTGTAGTTTAATTCTAGTAGTTTAGTTCTTGGCTAGGCATCAACTTTGTATCAAATGTTTTATTAATGAGTTATATTATTAAGTTATTAATGTGAATAGTATGGCTTAGATTATTTAGTATAATAAAAATAAATAACATTTATATTGAGATTTCTGACTTGGTTGCATAATTTTGTATCTCGAAACAAAAAAGTCTCCCGAGATCTCTATTGAAACCCTAAAGAAGACGTGTGAAATGACTGGGAAAAAATCTAAGCAGCATGGACAGTCTCATTTATGAAACACAAGCAGAGCAGATTTCTGTAAATTGTTTGTAGAACCAACAGTGTAGTTTGGGGATAGATGTATACCCTCAATAGCTATGTTTACATGTACACAAATAAACTGTTTATAATTGGATTGATGGTTCAAATGGATTGAAAGGACTACATGTAAACACTCCAGTCGAGCTGTTTGAGATTGATCTGAATGAAATTTGGTGGCAGATTATAAATAATCAGAAAACTTGTAAATGGACAGTTTTTGAAAAAAATCAAAAAACATAACAGATCACATAGGAAATATGTGAAATATTTGTCTGATATTATGGGACTGAAATTAATCGTACAGAATATTGCATTTTTTATAATTAAATTTGGCATGTGTAGAAATTCCTATATTCTAAAACCGCTTGATCTTCATCTTAATGCTCCATCTTTCGTCTACAGCTACTTTTTGTTATGATAATCCATTTCATTCCGATGTTGTGTAATATGAAAGTAATGATCTGTTAACGTTTCTGTAAAATGACAGTTTTAAAAACTCATTTGAACACTCGCAACAAGAAAATTGTGTAAATTCGAATGTTTTTCCTTTCTCAAACATCCAGTATACATTCAGTTTGCCTTTTTTAAGATTCACACAGATATTCATACATTTGTTATATGAATTAGCCTATTGTTATCTATTGTTATATATTCGTTACTCACAAATATATAATAAACCAGTGAGATCAGTGACTCAGATTCTCCCTGACAACATTATTGTTTTCCAGCCAACCTTTGAAACAGCTACAGATTACTTCACTCCTCTTTACCCTGAAATAACAAGATGACAAGATCCAGGGCATTCCTCACTGCACTGAGGGAGCTCAGAGGAGAGCTGGAAGGGGTTGAAGTAAAGAGAGCCACCCCCTGAACGGCCAACCATATTTAGTCAGGAGAGCACTGGGCTTAATGAGAAAATGAAAGTGGGCTGCTCAGGATCTATGATCATAAGCATCGCTATCCAGGATGGGAAATGAATTTTTTACTCACTAGCCAAATGCAAAAATATTTTTAGAATATAATTTTTGTAGCAATACTGAATTATATAGCTGCAAAATTGGAGAAAAGGAATTCAATCTTTATAGATGACATCACGCTGTATTTTGTCTTTTTCTTCTCTGAAATAATGAAAAGGAAAAAAAAGTTATTTTTGCATTCACACTGTTGTCCTTGGTCTTGAAAGTGGAGTTGCACCTTTTTTGGTATTATTGAAAACATAGCTTAATATTTCTCAGTAAATAAAAGGATTGAATGTTTTATGGATTTTATTTTTTGTTCATCTATGGCATTTTCTTCAGGGTTATTTGAATATTATTTATATATTGCACTGTTGTACAATTTATTTATTTAAATGTGGTAAAAATGGTATTTATTTTGTTATTGTTTTATTTTATTATTTTTATTTATTTATATTTAGCCTTAATTATTATTTATTTATTTATTTTTAAAATTATTTTAGGTTACCCTTTCATTCGAATCACTTCAACGTTACATATGGGAACTCGCCAGAGAGACCTATCTGCTTTGAGCTTTTACTAAAGGCCAATGA
>JAUMHI010000041.1:7323114-7334055 GCA_032359435.1 Enteromius unitaeniatus
AGCTGGCCTCCAGGGCTCAAGTACGCCTTTCCCCCAGTGAGCCTCCTTGCACAGACCCTGTGCAAGATCAGGGAGGATGAAGAACTAGTCCTGCTGGTAGCACCTTACTGGCCCTCCCGGACGTGGTTTGCGGACCTCGCGTTCCTCGCGGCAGCCCCTCCTTGGAAAATCCCCTGGAGGATGGACCTTCTTTCCCAGGGGATGGGCACCATATGGCACCCGCATCCCGATCTCTGGAACCTGCACGTGTGGCTTCTGGATGGGACGCGGCAGACTTCTCCAGCCTTCCCAGCGCTGTCGTAGAGGCCATCACTCAAGCGCGAGTCCCCTCTACAAGGCAGGCTTACGCTCAGAGATGGGGTCTGTTCGTTGAATGGTGTTTCCTCCTGTGGTGAGGACCCACAAAGATGCACGATCGCAGTTGTGCTTTTCTTACTGCAAGAGAAGTTGGAGTGCTGGCTGTCCCCTTCAACTCTCAAAGTATATGTCGCTGCCATAGCCGCATATCATGACGCAGTAGAGGGCGCGTCCCTCAGGAAGCATCAGCTCATCGTCAGATTCCTTAAAGGTGTGCGTCGGGTGAACCCCCCCGAGACCACATTGTGGTCAACAGTGTTTCGACTGTTCCAAGTGATTCAACTGAAAGGGTAACATCTAGGTTACGAACGTAACCCACGTTCCCTGAAGGAGGGAACGGAGACGTTAGACTTTCTCCTGCCACGTCTCTAGGATCGTGCTGACGCCGGCAACGGCTCTTCAGCGAAAACCTGCATGTGCACTGTGTGCGTGCCCTCTTATACTCACGCAGTGATGAGGTGCTCCAGTCAGTGCACGCCAATATTCATTGGCCTTTAGTAAAAGCTCAAAGCAGATAGGTCTCTCTGGCGAGTTCCCATATCTAACGTCTCCGTTCCCTCCTTCAGGGAACGTGGGTTACGTTCGTAACCTAGACGTTTTTTTATTTAGATTCCTTTTTTTTTTTTTTTTTTACATTTATTATTTTCATTTGGTTGCTAAGGTAACATTTCTTTTTTGCATTTAATTTTTGATCTAATATTTTTTACATTTTTCCAGCTTTATTTTAATTAATGAAAACAATTTGTAATATATTTAGTTATCGTTAACTATAACAACACTGCTTCTATGGGCTACCTGCAACCAATGAAGTTGCCAGCTTTTTTTTCCCGGTTTTGTTTTACCCCTGCTGCTGTCTATTATTCTTGGTCGGCACTCTTTTAATGGCTTGTGAAATGTCTGACTTTGTCAGACAATTGACATCGTAAATTGGTGGCTGTCACATTGGTCCGTCTGTACATTAGGAATTAGACATAACAAGCAAAAATATGCATTTTTGCATTTTTTTTACATGGACCTGAGATTCATTTGAATTCCATATAATACAAACGTCTGCAGACGCTGCACATCGCTATTACTAAATGAAAACTTTTTGTAAAGACCAACCAGAAACAGGTCACCAGCAACTGTGACTGTTAAATAATGCATCTAAACACCCACATTTGGCTGGTAACTGCTGTTAATTTCCCATATGTCCCTATCATTTGAGAAAATCACAGTGCATCGAGAGCAAGAGGCCTCACTGCTTTAACTGTCAGACTCTTCTTGACATGTGTACACTGTAAATACCTTTATGTAGCTAGCAGTTCTATGCAATAATCATTTTCAAATGTGTTTTATAACCGTAGCATTCCAGAGGAATGTAGTGCCGAGAGCCACTATTATTACCATCTGTGTGGACAAGTTCCCCTGCTTATGTTGTGAATGCGGATGTATAGTGACTCCGCAAACGCAGATGGAATACATGCTTTCTTTGTCTATGTAAGGAGCTTTCTTAAATGTGCATACTGACAAAATTATGAATGTCTTCATAACCCCTTTAGTGGCCACAGACAGTTGTCCAACTGTACTACACCCTAAATTCTCTTTGTTTGAGTCAGTCCACTTTGACCATGTTAAGATTCAATCTGTCCTCCAAAATTCAAATTGCTTGTCATTCATCACCTGGGTGTGGGAAGGACTACTTGTTCTATAAAACTGCCCCTCTATAAAACATATTTCAGTCTTGTTGCATGGCAAAAACTGAACACAGAATAAAACCAAACCACAGCAAACCACGTTTTTTTGGAGGTTTGTAACCAAGGCTTGGGTTTCAGATACTGCTGAGATTATGAATAAGAAAAAATGTAATATTGGGCTAGACCGCAAATTGAGTTATTTCCTGTAGAGACAGGATGTATTCTTATGTCGGCTTCATATAATTTCAGGCAGACAACTACGGGCAAAATATATCTTGGAGAAGAACGTGCTGAGGACATCCTTGGACTTTTAGTAGCAAGGCAGCACTCTTGTAAATGTCTAGATTTGTATGTAGTGCTATTGCATTTATGCTTTTGGCCGAGCCCAAGGCAACATATGAGAAAAGATGAAGATTGCGTTTGCAACAGATACTTCAGCAGGTAGCAGTGATTTGGCCAAGACAAGTCCACAAAGCGCTCATAATAAATATAAATCGACTTGTTAAATGTAAGCTGAGTGACTAAAATATTACAGATATATCTGCCGCCTTTGATACCTTATACTGTCTAGAGCAGTTTCACATGTTTCTTTTGTGGATAAGGCAATCCCAAATTAAAGTATATGTTTTTTTGTCTTTATAGTGATCATACTAATGCAAATTATATCAATGGACGCACCACATATTTTCGGACTGAAGTAAACTGCATTGTGTAGCGGCCAAATGAGAGAAAGTGAGAGAGTCTTATATATTGCACCACATAGAATTGACCTGCTGCATTAAAGACATTCGTTTGTAATTATTTTGCCATTACAAACAGGCAGAAGCCCAGCTGATTCCTACAGTGGGTGTCAAAAATGCACATCTTGCTAATGAACAGTAAATGAGACATTACCTTTAGTGTAAATAACATTTATTGCTATTTGTACTTGGTATAAATAGTATGCACTGCTAAGTAGTGGCTATGACAAAAATCATAATTGTGGATTTTATTCTTGGAATTGTAATTACGATTATTAATTACTATCATCACAATTTACAGTGAATGATGTTTATACAGGACCATTGCTTGAAACAAGCACATGCCATATAACAAGCTAAAAACAACTGAAAAACTTTTCTATATAAAATACAATTATACAACATTATAAAATATAAAATTAAAACAATGCAAAAACCCTTGAGATAGCATGTAGAAAAGAACACATTGTAAGCACACAGAATAACATAAGTTGATTTTGAACGATTATGTACAGTAATTGTGGCATCTATAATTGTAATGCGATTAGAAATGTATTAATTGTGCTGCTAAGGAAATAGAACCTCTGCCTAAAATGACATATGAAAATAGGAACATGTTAATATCAAACTATTAGTGTTAGCTATAAACATTAATAAGTGTGAAGCTTTTAGTGTTGCTTTGTGTGTTATATCGGTGCTGAGATATTGGCCATTTCAGGATTATTGGCATCAGTCAGTAGTTGTGCTTCCATTACGGATTTGTGCAAAACTGAGCTGATGATGTGATCTGTTGGCCCTTTTATTGCAAATGGGAACTTTACTTCTCAAACCCCATGTCTCCTGGAACATCTTAATGAGTCAGGACTGCGAAAAAGGACCTTATCCCATTGTTGAGCTGTCAGCACGAACCTCCAGCCCTTTACTTCATATCTTCCTTTTGCGCTTGGCTTTGATTTTATTAACCCGAGTCTCATGATGACATCATCTGAATACACACACAGCCCTCACAGTTAGTGTGAGATCAGCCAGGGCAATGAGCTCACACTTTTACAAGAAGAACCTCCTTACCAGGCACCCTGACACACTGACAGAATTCATCCTTTTTGTAGAGCAGCTCACACACAGACCCACACCCTGTTTAATGCCGGAACTATTTCCGGCTTGACACTCAGTGAAGTGAAGTCAGTTCCAGCACATAGCTGCAGCAGATGGCTGAAGAGTGTGTAGCATCGGAGCCAAGTCTTGTGCGATTTTGTTTAAAACTTACAAACATGGCTGGAGAAGAGCAGAGGGTTTGCATCTGCTCATGTCTAGGCACAAATCAACCCAACTAATTCAGCTCAGCTACTTCAGGGTCAAAGAAATTATTTTTCATAAAAAAAATCAATCATACAATGACATCAGTAAATCTGTTTTTAATTTCTAAATTTAAAATGCAACAAAGTCATGCATGTCAGGGTTTTACAACCGTCTTATTATCATATTTGAAAAAAAACTAGTTAAATAATTAATTAAAACTAATAGCTCAAGTTTGTCATTGTGTTGAAGTGAAAAATATATTTAAAAACAATTTTATATTTTGAGATGAAAGAAAATGTTTACACAACATGACATTAAACTTTTGTTGAAAAAAGCTGAAAAGTTTGTCCACATGAAAGAGTGCTTTTTCTAAGAACTTGGCACATTTTCAATTACATTTTGAAAATATTTTTTCTTGTTTTTCATTGACCCTGCAACCAGGTTTCTATATCTCTTGCCCTCGAAGTTGGCACGCATATTTTTACAGTTGAATAATGGCTTTATAAGGCTGGTTGTCTGTGGATAATCTCTGCCAACCCTTGTTTTCTGGTTCCAGCACTTGGAGGTCCAAAGAGGCAGATGGGAGTCCTGGAGTCTGAGCAGAAAGCTGGTTTTGGCTGCTTTGTATACATCACCCAGACCTAAAACAAAAGCCCTGAAATCCAAACATCTCATTGTAAAACACAATCCCTGTGACGCCATTGCCAATTTACCGCCAGTCGTGAAAGAACCTGAAGGGGGACATGGGTGGATGCTTGTATATCAGAATCATCTTGAAACAAATATTGTTTTTGTTTGAAGGAGACCAGAAAAGTTGGCGTATGTTGTACTTTCATTGCTGGTAGTCTGCGTGGGATATTGGTATCTACAATGCACTTTCTTAGTCAAGTGACTTCACTGCCAAACTTTGTTGGTTAAACAATAAGATGTTTAACAAAAATGCACACCAAAGCAAAGGAGGACATTACGCCCTTAACTTACTTGAACTTTGTTAATGTCATATTATGCAACTACATATTAATTTAAATTTAATTAGAAATTTGATTCTGATTCTGATTTACAGAGAGCCTGAAACCTAATAGCTACGTTCTGCCTTAAAAGTTTGTAATCAGGCTGTTTTGGTTGACTTCCATAGCATTTTTCTCCTATTATGGAAGTCAATGGTGACCTAGGGTAACAAAATTACAAATTGCATGGTTACTAACCTCGTGTCAATCCCATTTACACACTGACTTTGAAACGTTTGCCCGTCATAAATAAAACAAAACAAAAAAAAAACACAGACATTAAACTTTCCTTCCTGTCTGTATTTTAGGATTGGATAGACCCAATATTTTCTTTCTCTTTCTGCTTGAAGACTTCATTTAGTACTGTTCTGCAATTAATTTGTACACACTGGACTCAGTTTATAAGGTTTCTGTTTGTGATTAATTTTTATCATGACGAATATGAAAACACATATGCATGCGAAAGTTTCAGACTATGTTTGCAAGGACCTTGCAATTCTAAACTAGCACTACCGTGGAACACAAGAAGGCTACTATGATCCACAGACTAGACCATCATAGAGCATCAAATCAATGATAAGCACTAATCAATTCTTTCTGGTCTAAGCTGTGATCTTCAGCAGGGTTTTGTTAAATTGGGGACTGTGTTCGATCTGGCAGATATTTATGAAATGATGGCGCAACATTCGAAAAAGTTTGTCTGTTGTAAATTTGTTGCTCTTTCTGTATTTGCCAAGTGGCTGTTTTCCTGATTTTTATTGCCTTGGGAGGTTAGCAAAAACAGTCTCCCTCTCCCTCTGATTTTTAATTGAAACCATTTCGGGACCAATATTGGTTTTGCGATGGAGGTTGGATCTTCAGGAACGCTCTTGTGTGGGGCTTGCAGACAGATGGTGTTGTTTGTTCCACGGCAGTCTCTCTCTCCAGTTCACAGAAACAGGACCGTGGAATTTTGCCAGGAACTTGATTAGCTTTCTGGATTGAGTGGAACAAATCACCCACAAATTTATTTACCGCCTTCATCTCTTCAGCACGTCATGGCACTCTTTTTTTTCCCTCTGAAGTTGAATCTCCTTTCTCACATGTCAATTCATCTTTACTCTCTTTGCTCTCAACAATTCATCAACTACTACAGATATTTGTGCTTTCTCAAGGAGAATGTGTTTTATTGTGAGATTAGTGTGAGCTTATAATTGAGATAAACCATTTGGCACGCCAACTTTTCTTATTATCAACATATTTTTGTAATATGTAGATGTTGATAGGCAGAAGGTGCAGGAAATACAGTGAAATATGCTTTCAGGAATCATGTAGGTTACTAGGTGGAGGACAGATGTTAATCTGAGACATTCTGAGGACACAGGCTTGATGGGAACTGTGCAGATGCTGTCTTCTTTGGCTGAGGCTTAATGTAGGTATCACAACACCAGTGTAAAAACCATGGCAGCAGTGAGGTGTAACAATTTTTTGCACTTTTATAATCAGCAAATGCCAGATGTCAGGATGTTCTTCTGCTTTCTCAGCAGAAGTAGATAAAACATTTTGGTTTGGCTGGATGATGTGATTTTTATTTGGGCTGTGTAAGACTCAGCAGCTCTCTAGGACATTTCTGAATCCGTCAGGTTACCTCACAGAATCTTTCAGAGTTCCCGTGAGCCTCAACAGAGACTCAGACAGAGTCAGACTTCTGAGAGCAGAGCGTGGACATTAGCTCATATAGCTGAGCTAACCCAGGGATAAGCTCCAGTCTGGACCTGTTTACCGACAGATAAGGCATAAACAGGAAGATTTATGCAGGGCTAAACCTGCTGAAATGTTCCAGACGGGTGCATGTGAGAGTGAGAAGAGCAGGACCGAGAAACGGTGACACTCAAGACATTAGACTCTGTTCCAATACAGACACTGCTCATTGGAAAGGATGATACTTTTTGTATCTTTATTGGATAGATATAGTGAAAAGCTGAGAAGTGTCACTCAACAGCTCATATTCACTACTAATAGTTACTACTAAAAGTTTCTCATGCATTTTTTTTTTCAAACAGGCACATACATGCTTAAATTGGTTCTTGCCCTTTAATTTAGTAATTGTTTTTTAATGGACTGTATTAACACAAATTAATACAAATGTTATTTGTATACACCCACTCTCCTCAGAATTTAATGTATTATAAAAATATATATATATATGTAAATTAAAATATTTTTATGCTCTTCTTATGTACAAAGATATACAAAAATCTTTTTTTTATTTAAAAAAAAATATATATATGTATTTTATTTAATAATTTTATTATTTAAATTAAAGCAAAAGTTGCGTTTGAGATGCCCCAATGAAAAAGGCTTATGGGAATAGCAAATATAACCATAATCTAATAGACTCAAAATGTATTTATTTACCCTGGGGCCTGTTTGATAAATATACAGAAATAAGAACTGACTTTTGGGATTGGGTTGAGGGTTTACAGCCTGAGGTAACTGCCTCCCACAGAGAGATTCTGCTGTTAACACACACCACTAATTATGCTCAATAAAGGTGAGCTGCAGCTTTCAACAAATACTTACCTCACTTTACTGACACTTACCACATCACTCAAGAGACGCACTGTTGAAAAACCCGCTTTTAATTGCTTTCTATTTTATTTTTGTTTATAAAAGTCTATGTAAACTCACAGTTACACACAGTGTGCTTTTACTCTCTCGCTCTGAAGTCATAATTACTATTATATACCTTTTTTTTTTTTTTTTTTCAAAATGTACACAAAATGTACGTCCTTCTTAGGTACAGTATTTAACCAATTAATTCTCCCAAATTAAAGCTTTGATGAAAGCTTTTTGATGATCATATAACTTGTACTTTTAACTACTACTTGTACTAAAGTTAGACTCATGTCGTATTCTATGTCATAATCTCTTAAAAGCCATCTCTATGCTGGCATTGAGTTTGATGGGTTTGGAGGGGATGAAGATGGTTTTGGGGTGGGGGTCAGGGATCTGGCTGAACTCCAAAGTGGGTTTATTGCTTTCATATTCCCTTTTGGAATTCTTGAGGTTTGAAACTCTTCCCAAAGCCTGGAGCTAGTTTAGTTTTAGGCTTTTCCTTCTAATTCCTTAAGACTAATTACAGCCCTATTCCTGCAATTAAATCGATAAACTGCTCTGTGCTTAGTTGAGCTTGCCAGCAGTAACCCCAACCTCTCTCCTCTCCTTTTCCTCTGTTAGCTCTTTAAAAAAAAATGCAAATAAATTAAATTGATTTTCCCTCTATGAAAATAGATAGCAGATTATATATATATAAATAAAATAATGCAAACAGATCCAAGGAACTTTCAATTATAAATGTGTCCAAAAAGTAAAAAAAAAATATAATAAATATATATATATATATATATATATATATATATATATTCATGGTATTAATATTATAGCCACAAAATGTAAACAATATGAATGTTAATGATGGAATTAGTGTGAAAACATTGTGATTTTTTTTCCCTTTTCTATGTAAAGTTTAGTGTCAATTTTAAAATAAATTATTTAGTCATCAAGAAAATATTTATACAGTATTTATAAAGTAAATGCAGTTTTTTTCTATTAATTACAAAAACCTGTAAAATGCCATTTTCAATATATAAATAAATAAACAATAAATAAATAAATAAAATAATAAAATAGAAAAGCAGCATATAATAATTTAAATATTTTTTTCTTAAGCATGAAAATGCAGCTTTGCCATCACATTAATAAATTACATTTTATAATGCATTAAAATTATTTAAAAACTAAATTTTAAAATATAAAAAAAATATAACAATTACATTCTAATTATAAGACATACAAATATTTAAAATAAATAAATATATGAATAAAACAATAATAATAAAGATAAATTATTGTGTTGTTTTTATTATAAGCAACATTAGGCCACAAATGCTATTGATTAAACTCACCATATCGAACCCTAAATATTGCTTTAAAAAGGAAAACTGCACAGTTCTACACACTGTCTGCAGTTAAGAGGAACCCTAAAAATAACTGTATTCGACAGCATCTGTGCCTTTCTCATGCTTTTTCTTTTTCATTTTAAAATTTATCACTTCTGGCAAAGATGTGGTGTTTGCCTGGGGAGCCGTCCAGAGGTCGAGCAGATGTTCCTCCTGGTACTGGGTCATGCAACGGGACAGATCTCAGCTCTTTCAGCACATCATATACCTCTCTTTATCTAGTCCTCTCCCTTACTACACCCATTTTGTCTGTCACTGCACCATAGTACACAGGACCCTGGCTGTAGTTCAGATTGGCTGTCTGACTCTCTAAGCAGCTCGTATGGGGTCCATCAAAGCTCTGGTATGATATAATGGTTTAATTAGGTTTGCCAGCACGGGGCCGGCTGAACGCAGAAAGAACACCTTTGGGAGAATGAGCAAGAGAGAGAGAGAGAGTTGAGTGGAAAAAACCTCACAAGCATGGAAATGTAATGAGTCTGGCCTGTCTAGACCGTGTGCTTGGCTGTGTGGAGCTGTACGGCGCGTTTTTCAACATATGTGAATGTTTATCTCTCTGAAATGGAGCGTGTGGACCCAAGGTCCATTTGGAGCCAAAAGGGAGGACTTTCGGAGCAAAGCCCGCCCATGTCAAGCAAGACGACATGCAGAGAAACTCACAACACAATGCTTCATACATTTACATTTACTAGAGCATATGCACAACTATTAAATTAAATGTGAACACACACTTTTTCACCTACCTCTTACCTTTTTACCTGCTTTGATCTTTTGCTCACATTAAACTCTCTGCAATTGCTATAATTTGCATCTCATTTTTTTTAAATGTAGCATTTGAAAGAAATCAAGCACGTAACACATAGTTCGAGTATTCTGGATGAAAGGTTAGCTGGCAGAAGTACACAGCAGTGCTTATTCTGACAGGACTCCTCAGTCTTGAGCTGCTATGACAGCTGTGAAGTGTACATGCTGTGTTATACTTCCTGTCCACTACTACACTAATAGTACTCTCGCTTGCTCTCTGTCTAACTATATTTACATGTAAAATAATGATCTTTTATAATCAAAATGATAGCTGTAATACACCAGAAAGTACAACAGGAAAACAGTTGAAAAATTTAACTGTCTAAAATGACTTTTTAGAACATGCATATTGCAGAGGTGCATATTTGAAATGATTAGTTATGCTCAAGAATAATTGGCATGTAAACATTTAAATTGAACTGTTTTTACCTTGCATACAGTGCAGTGGTACATGGGTCAAAGATGAAAAAAACACTCAAATGTGATTCAGTGTAACAGTTTTGTCAGGTGTATTTACAACAAAAATTATTTCATGACATATTAAAAGATCAATTACTTTCACCTCAAATAGTAATTAGTTTTCAAATTTGCCACTATCCTAGGTTTTGCCTATTTGTCACTTTTACTAGTTTAAAACACAGTGCAATTTAATATGTTCCCTTGTTCTTTTATATATTTTATTATGTAAATGTATGTAAGTCAAAATAAGCATGTTGGTTGAATTTTTACATAAGGGCGGGGTTAAGTGTAGGTAATTTGTGCAAATGCATACGAATTGCACAAAGTCACATTGAATTCCTTAAGATGTGTGACACTGAACAACAAAATCAGTCAAAAGGGTTAATTTTCCAAAATTAAGGTTTATACATGATCTGAAAGCTGAATAAATAAGCTTGACATTGATGTATGATTTGGATGGATAGGGCAATATTTGACTGAGATCTGGAATCTGAGGTTACAGAAAAATCTAAATGCTGAGAAAATCACCTTTTAAAATTGTCCAAATGAAGATCTTATCAATGCATATTACTAATCAAAAATTAAGTTTTAATATATT
>JAUMHI010000041.1:7336324-7338824 GCA_032359435.1 Enteromius unitaeniatus
TTGCTCTGGAATTATCACAGAGGTTGTGAGAGAAAAACACAGACATGGCAGATTCGGACGGGATTAAAATCACCAAGCACGTCTGTGAAAAAAAAAAAACTTTCTCTAACGTCCCCATGTAAAACTAGTCCTGTCAGAATTGGGCTTTAGACTGTTTAGGGTGCTTTGTGTTTTTGCTCTCCTTGTGTCTTCCTTGCCCATATTTGGTTGTTTCTGTCCTAGTTTAGTTGATTATGTTAATTAGTGTCCAGCCGTGTGTGTTGAGTTCAGCCTCGTCAGTGTGTGTATTTATAGTACACGTGTTATTTATATTCATATTTCCACGTGTCCTACCTTCTGAGTTTACTGTTTATATTTATTATGTATATAGAAATACACACATACATGTATATATTTAAGTTTGTTTCTATATGAAGTATATTTATATACTGTATATGATATAAATGATATGAATGAAGATATATACCAAATATATACTGTATGTATGTGTATCGAGATAATAAGTATATATACAGTAGTAAATTATTATAAAAATAACCTTTATTTTGGATGTGATTAATCGCAATTAATCGTTTGACAGCAGTAATAAAAAAATATTTACTTGCTCTTTAATAAATGTTTGTTGCATTTTCCAAAGACAGTTTTCCACTTGGTAAACAATAACATTTCTAAAGAAATTAGTCAATTTCTTTTGCTTTAAGAATTCTCTCTGCCTCTCATTTGTAACCAGTTGATTTGCTTTCGTGTCACTCCCTTCTTTTCTGTCAGTCTCATAAGCAGGTCAAGTGATGGAGAATTGATAGAAAGGTCAAATAAATGTACGGGAAGCGTTTCAGGCGAAAGCTCTTGACTGCCAGCTTGTGTTTACGGGCCCTTTGCCAAACCTGAAGTCTTTCACAACAGTGCTTTTAAAAAGAGAAGGATGAGGAAGAATAGCAGACCAAGAGGAAAAAGGGAAAGTTTGGCAGGGAAGGTATAGAACAAGCACAAAAGAAAATAGAGCCCAAAACAGAAAGTCCAAATTTATAGCAGTACCAGTAAGCCCTGCAAGATGGCAAGGTATCTTAGCCATCTGCCCGATGACATGAGCTGCAGGGGGTAAACTGGCTTATTCTCAAAGGAAACGCTTTGGGAGAATTTAACTTGAAACCGACTGTTGGACTTCGATATGATGTTTGAGTCAGACATGGCTGCCACATTCAAATAGATTTTGTTGTTTACTTGTTGAGGGCATAAAAGACAGAAAGTAGAAACACACTTTCAGAATACGTGCCATTAGCGCAGGGAGCCTCAGGACTTGTTTGAAGAAGGACAGATCCGGCTGTGCGTTTCACCCAGGGCTCCGTCGTGTTTCCCCTGCTGAGTTCTAAGACCAAAACCAGCAACACGTCTGACTTCAGCATCTCTCGGCTGTCAGGTTGCCCGGTTAAACTGCTGGTGCTCATTTTTCAGTCTGTAAAAAAACATAAGATTCAAGCACTAGGAAAAAGTAATGACTGCATCGTTCAAAGTACACTTTCCAGTCTCTGAGCCTGTTTCGGTCAGGCCCGTAAAACATTTGGCCCCGTGTCATTTTGAGTTTGTGGTTTGGCAGCGACTCAAAAGGCTGTGTTTACCTCTACAGGAGAGTTCTGGCCTTCTACTCTATCTCTACCCTTTGTAGCTCGGCATGAGAGCGGACATGCTTCCGATCTGTTTGCTGCAGAGAACAGGCAACCCACTTTACCCCAGTACCTCAAAGAGCCAGGAAGAGCCGAGAGTAAGAGATGCCAGCCTTTTCATGATGAGTTCACACTCATCACCCTTGTGCTTTGTCCAAAAGCGTAATGGCCAAATAAGGAAGCATCTGTCTTCAGTTTCTCTGGGACAAAGAAAAGAGCCATTATCTCTTTTGTGAAGGAGAAAAGAAAACTGTGTTCAAGAGCAGAGAGGATTTAAAAAAAAAAAAATTCAGGGAATAGATTATTTTCTAAAACAGCGCAGAGTACCGTGTTTTCAATGAATAATAAAAATGTATAAGGGATTAATATGCCGATATTTGACCACTGTTAGAAAACAGTTTAAATGTCAATAATATTTCCCAATATATTTGTATATATATATATACCGCTTCCCAAACCTTACAGTATTGCATATATTTTGACATTTGGCCAACATGCTTTCAAGATATGGGCATCACCAGTGGTCATTGAACATAATTTGACCACAATGAAAAAACCCACAAGCCTCACTTCGCTTCCATTCCTGCTCTTGTGCTTTGGTCTGGCACACGGCAAATACAGACAAGCCAAGCAATACAAACAGTGAAATGTTCCAGTGCTATTATGCTAAATTAAGATTATAGGACTGTAACTAACTGTTGGTGATTGTGGTGAATGTGTCAAATCTGTGTGTCTTCAAAACGTCTAGCTCTTAGCCTAAACGTATCTCATATTTGTTTCAGACCCAGTCTTCTCAGAGACCTGTAAGATCGATAACAAGTTCTTGTCTCTAAACTACC
>JAUMHI010000041.1:7341324-7348527 GCA_032359435.1 Enteromius unitaeniatus
AAAGCGATTGCGCGCACTGCGTAATTTAATGCTAAATATTTGCGTTTTTATGTGCTGCTTACGAGAAATTATCTGCAGTGTCATTACGACAAGTCACGTTACTTTTAAGGTGTTTATTTTATAATTTATGGATGTGTTTCTGAACTGGAGAATAGTAATGTAGAGGAAAGTACTTTATATACAAGTACAGTGGGATCCTTTCACATTTTGATCTCTCATTGAATATACAAAGACAGAAACAAAACAGTACAGTAGACCACATTATATTAGAATGTTTATATTTTGAAATGGCAGCAGTTGATGTTAAAGAAATACTCCAAGACACAAAAATGAACAAATCACAGAATTTTAGAATGAAACTACTGAGGAACAGGATACTTTATGCTATGGCAGTCTGGCATTTACAGTCAGAGTCACAAATTTTTATGTGAATGTCTAAGATAGTGTGAAAAGCATCTGTCTCCATGAATTTGTTTGATTGAACATGTCTGTGTCTAAGTGAATCAGTTACAGTGTTTTAGAGCATGGGAGAATGTAAGTTATGCATGTGATACGATCCACAACCTTGTAAAATCAAAGCCCTGCTACTGGTGGCAGATTGGCTCAAGCTCATTGTCCAGCCTGGTGATGTATTTGTGGGAAACACGGCTGGGAATGAGGACCATCTGCCCTTCACACCCAACAGAGAACAAAGACAAGCTAACATATAATTCCTATGTAATTTGATGCATCTCAAAGCGCAATCAAATTGAATCTGTCACAGATCAACACTTAATGTGCTTAAGGTGACTTAATGTGAGGGATATTTGATATACTACAAAAAAAAATTGGAATTAGTTCTGATGGTAAGTTAACAATCCAAATGTAAGTATTGTTTGGCATGTGAGTGGTTTTTCGATCATCACCAAGAGTCTCTTACCATTCTTGCAATTTGATTTAAAACATGCATTATGTTGCAAAATTCCTTTTCAGGCCAACATTTCTTAACTTCCAGCGAATGTTAATTTTGGACCATAAGATGAGGTATTAGATCAGGTATTAGATATTGTTTGAGAGTTGTGAAATGTGTCTCAAAAAAAACAAATTTGGAGTTGAAAAGGACTCAAAGAATGAACACTTCTAACTGTATTCCTTTATGTTTCTGCATGTGAAGTGAATGTGTGTTATTTTGTTCTTGCCCTCTGTCCTCAGACGTCAGATACTGTCAGCCTGAGTGAAGACACGGAAAGGCTGATGCAGGTGTCAAAGACGGTGAAACAGAAGCTGCCTGCAGGATCTCAGGCTCTCATCCAGTGGGCAGAGGAAAATGAATTCAAACCCGTCACTTCCTACACCAACACCCCTGTTGCCAACCACTTCAAATTGCGCCTCAGAGAACAAGGCAAGATGTGAACAATTGAAACTTAATACGTTTACAATGCACTAGTAAATAAACCTTCATTATAAATAAATGTAATTAAAAAGCAACAAGATCCTGCCAATCAGATTGATGTTTTTATCTCTGCTACCTTCATTTCCAGATCAAGGTGTCATGGATGAGGGAATGTTCCCGCCGGAGTTGTCCATTCTCCGCAATATCAACCCACTTCCTAAACCCAGTGCCCGGGATTCCCCTGCAAGGAATAGGTTCCCATTCCCATTCCTGCCACCCTCGGATCAGGGCCTGTCATTTCCACCTCTGACCCCGTCTTTTGAGGAGCGCAATCATCAGGCTGGTGGTCTCGAGGAGCAGCAGGGGGCTCCGAATGTAGGATTCAGTGTGCAGTGTGAGAAGAACAAAATGGTGGTTAGCATCGACAAGGAAACTCTACAGGTAACAGGAAACATAACCTTCGCACAAATATTAAGATGTAAAAAATAATATTGCAGAGTTACTAATTAAAAGTAGTGGGACTTTTTCTTCATTAGTTTTTCATTAACAATCTTAAGATCTTTGCTGTGACATCTGATCAGTTTAATGTATTTGCGTTAAATTAAGTATTATTTTTTTAAAAAGCAAGCAAACAAATAAAACAAAAACACCTTAAATTTTGATGGGTATATTTGAATATTTAAACACTTTTGATGCATTTACATTCTTTTGTTTCTTAAACTGTAGAAATAGTTGTAGCTTAAAGGAACAGTTCACCGAAAAAGCACAATTCCGTCATCGTTTACTCACCCTGAAGTAGTTTCAAACCTGAAAAAGTTTGTAACCAGACTGTTTTGGGTCACCATTGACTTCCATAGTATTTTTTTCCTTCTATGAAAATCAATCAAAGTGTTATTAAACTACTTAAGACAAGCTATATTTTTTAAGTGCAGAAATGGTGCGTGAGAGACACCTTGTTTTTCCCTCAAGCTGATGCAGTGCGAGTATTCCCAGAATGTGTGGGCCATATGCAATGATGTCAGAAACCAAAGAGTGGTGTAATAGACCACTTTAGAGGAAGAGAAAACCCTCATTCTACAATCAAAATGCTTTTGGGCAGAGTTAGGCCAGCTTGCAATTCTTGTTTGTCACTGTCAGAAACTGAAACACGCAATGGATTTCAGATTTAGAACGGGCCCGATAAAAGATATTGTTTGATATGTTGTCAAAGGTTGAGATATTTCCTGTGAATTCATGTTTTTCTAATGTCCTCACAGGCTAATGGGTTTGGAAAACCCAATATCACTCTTCAGGACTCCCAATGCAAAGCAACCTCCAACACCACCCATTATATACTGGAGACGCCCCTGTCAGGCTGCCAAACCTCTAAAATTCCCTCCCACCCCAGCCCAGTGGTCCTCTACATCAATTCAGTGAGTACTAAAGCAAATAGACAATCAATAGTATCAGACTGTAAAATCTAGTCCTTGTTTGCGTTTCTTTGTCCTATGAATTATTTAGGGTCAATGTCCCCTTTGACACGCTGTATCTGTTTACTGTGTTTCCTGGTCATACAAGTGTGTTTTCACCCGAAAGGGATGATTCACTTCCATCCTGATCTTCTGTGATAATTTCTAGCGGAAATTCCTAACAACACATTTAGCCTTGAACCCATTAAAAAAACTGGGCGACCTCCCAAATATTTATCCTTTTCTGTGAACTCTAAACCTCAAGGGCAATTAAAACGATGTGACCCGTATGGTCAGAGCACAGTACTGGCTCTCGGAGAAAGATCCAGAAAGCATCAAAGGAGGTTGTTGTTGCAATGACAATCCTATGACAAATTGGCAAGTCTTGTTTGAATCAATTTCACCTCCATTAGACAATGTTCACAGGCCTCTTTCACCTTTCAACCCACAAAGTCTTCTGAGCGCACATAGGGAGGTGATTCTCATGCAATAATCTGAATGGATTGCTGTATTTTTTCCGATGAGAAGAACTGAGATGTTTTTTTTTTTTGTTCATCTGCCTTGGGAGTCGCATTGCTGAAATTGTGCATTCCCATGTATTAAATCCAGCTTTCTCATCTGTCTCGGCAGACCTTTGGAAAGTGTGCATTTCGATTATCTTTGACTGTATCTGCACTAAGCAACAGAGTGTAGCAATGTCAATGACAAAGTAGAGTTTTATAGAGGAAATTGATAGAGGACTGTTAGAAAATTGTTAGGATTACATTGCCTTATTATTGAGAAGTCATTAACTAAGTGTGTCTGTGATTGATAGATTGTTATTAGCCAATCAGATCAGAAGGATGGAAGCGGATGGCCCTTTGAAGATCTGGAGCCAGGAGATGACGTAGTACCAGGAGATCCAGATGTGACAGAAAGAATTTTACCTGAAATCGGACATCATGCAACTATCTTGGTATGATATTTACATGTATTATTTATAAACGGTACTACAAGATTAGTTGACCCAAATATTTGTATAAAAAATGAATTTGCGAGTCTCCTGTTGCGTTTATTTGATAAAAACAAATAAGTCAAATTTACAAAATATAGGAATATTTTCCATGCATACTAATATTTTCCAACTCTCTTTCTCTGTCCTTAGTTTAACTGCACATATCGTAAAAACCAGGACACATCAGTTAACAGGGATATTGGATCTGAGGATTTCATTGTAGACTCTCTGGACAATGTTACCTTCAACATGGAACTGTATAACAATCATTTTCACTACCCAAACACTCAGTCCTTCCCCACTATCACTGAGAACAAGCCCATCTATGTGGAGGTAAGCATATATAGATATTTGGTTATATAGATATATGGTTGAGTGCTTGATTTTTATCGATTAAGATCACATTTCTGGCTTGTTGAAGCATCACACTCACATACTTTCTAAACACAGAAGTGTTTTAGAGATGAAAATCTACATGTACACTACTGTTCAAAATGTTGGCGTCGATAAGTTATTTTGTAGTTTTTAAAAAAGTTTGTATGCTTATTTAGAATGTTTTCATGAATTAAATAACTAACATTTGCTGTCACTTTTGATTAGTTTAATGCATCCTCGTTAAATAGAAGTATTAATTTCTACAAGAAAAACTGAAACATTTGAACAGAAGTGTATATGTGGAAACCGTGGGGGCATTACATATGTTCTGTATGTGCATTATAATGGAAAAGATTCCTTTGGGGTTCAATAAAACCATTTCCAGTTCTGTAACCACATTAGGAATCTAATTTAATAATTGAATGAGAAACCATATACACAAATATAGTCACTGCCAAAAGCTCTTGAAATACAAGATTTGCTTTTACCCTTTAACCATAATGTGTGGTTCTCATTGTGTATGGTTTCATGTTTCTAATACCATAAGCGCCTGGTGTCCGTCTGTCTGATCAGACATTGTCCTGAATCCGTGAGCATGTGTACATTTTGTCTGGCCTGGGCTCATGTCATTTTTTTTGTTATTAATCAGTGGGGGTTTCAAGATGGGGAGGGCAGATAATATTTGATCTAAGAGTGGAATGCTCAGGCTTTGAAAGCAAAAGAACATGACTCCGTTTATTGCATTTCGAACCAAGTAATTCATTATGTATAAAACTGCAGACAATCACCTTTTCCTTAGTGATATTTGGCACTATTTTATCAGAAAGTGATGATGTCTTCATCTCACATGATGAAAATGGTGCTGTATTCGCAGTGGTTTTATGTGATATTCAAATTTTGCACAAAAGTAAAATTCGGAAACCTCTAATGATACATTGTTACATCCAAGCACCAGCCAGTGTTCAAAACTTTCTCCTTACCTTACTCCATTCACATCGGAAAGCTTATAATAATGTTCTTTTATGAGTGTTACTGGTAGGAATTCGCAGGAAATTCGAGCAATCCGCCATGTCATTAAGTCAAAGATGGAGTCCCGGCTAATAGGCTACATCAGATGTGAGGATCCTGTTGGAATAATTAAATGTATAATTTTGATGGTGAATTGCAGTCCGGAGAGGATTACTAAAATAGTTTATATTCCAGTTTTAAATGTGCATCTGATTATAGATTGTCTGTGTGGGATTGCACACGTTTTGTATTGTAAAGAGAACCGGTTCTAAGGAAAAACAACTCAATGGGTTAAAATAATTTCTTTTAATTCTTAATAATTCTTATTGGGGTTATACTTCCAAGGCGTGGTGAACAATCTAGCATCTGTGAAATATATATGCATATAACTAATGCATCAGCATTGGGTGAAACATGCACAGCTCTTTTTTACCATGTAATGTAATATTGGTTTTCAAGTAAATATATATTAGTTTCAAGGACTTTTAGATATTTTATCTGAAGAATTAGACAGAAGTATTCTTTGACAATGTGATTTTAGCAGTGTGTTACAATGTCAAAGAGATAATGAAGTAATAAAATGTCTGATAACACTTATTCACTTACGTTGTTCCATATGTAGATTCCAGCTTTTTTAGACAGTGATCAGTGAATATAAATCCAAGTCTATCAGAGCCATGCAATAATTTTGTACGCCATAAATAATGTAGTTTAAATTATTGCCCTCTGCCTCATATCTTTATTATGCATCTGAATATTCAATTGATGCTATTGGTTCCCCTTTATGTAGAAAATTACTTAAAATCACACAAAGCTACTTTTTAGTGACAGTCTGTTGTCCCTGAAAATTCATTTATGAATCTTACACATTACTGTTTGAGGATCATCCTCTGTCTACCTGAAATTATTCGGCCACTCTCCAGAGTATGACACCTCCTTGGCATTGCTCTGTTGAGGAAATGGAGTGCAATGTTTTTTGTGGCAGCTCTTATCTTTCATGCATGGTTTTACAGCATCAGATGAGCAAACTTTTACCACTGAATGAATCTTGAAGATTTATTTGAGGCACAGAAATCTGACGTCAGAATTTGTGATTCTTGGAACCATAACCACTCTGACAATGTTTCTTTAGACAGTCTGCCGCGTTAAAACAAATCGACAGCCTCTGTGAGTATTTACTGATTTGAATCAATGCCTGAGAGAGATGGTGGAAAAAAACTAACTCAGGCCGATCAAAAAAGATAGACTGAGCGTCTCTGCCAGAGGACTAGACATAATATATAGCATCTAAGCATCACTCAACTGATCCATCTCATGCTATATGACTCACTTTTGATCATATTTATGAAAAATTGTCAAAAAACTTGTATTAATCAAGATAAAGAAAGCAGTATTTCTTTTTCTCTTTGTCTTGCTGTCTCTCTCTTTTATTGTTTGCAGCAGAAGCATATTTTGCATTTGAAAAATTACTTCTTTTTTTTTTAATTAACAATGACGTGTGACCTTTCTCTGCAGATTTCAGCCACAAAAACCGATCCTAACCTTGGGTTCATGATCCAGACCTGCTTCTTATCTCCAGACTCCAGTCCTCAAACACTGTCGGACTATGTTGTCATAGAGAATATATGTCCTAAGGATGATACTGTGCACTATTACCCTCAGCGAAGTGATTTCCCCATCCCTCACGCTCAGATGGACAGAAAACGCTTCAGTTTCACCTACAGATCAAAGTTTAATGTATCATTGATCTTCTTGCACTGTGAGATGTCCCTCTGCACCAGAAGAAATGACAAGGAGATGAACCTGCCAGAGGTAAAAACCGTCAATTTAACATAGCAGATGTCTGATCGAATGAGCTGATATTAGGATTGGGCGATGTTGACCAATTTGGCATCGTACGATGTCTAATGTGAAACATCGCGATGGACAATGATATCGTCGTTGTAGGTGGCGGTTGGGGGGGTGTTTAGTTGTAACTGAAACACCAAGCCCCGCTCCACGACTGA
>JAUMHI010000041.1:7351720-7471462 GCA_032359435.1 Enteromius unitaeniatus
CCCCCCCCCGCTTAGTGGTAACTAAAACACCAAGCCCCGCCCCACGACTGACAAAAATAACAGTGTTCGCGCAAGCAGGTGAGAGAGGATTGAGCGCAGGAAAGATTGATGGTATCGTCTATCGACCCAACCCTAGCTGATATACATATATGAACCTCAAAGTGGCGTTTGCCATTGCCATTGGCCTGAGGATGAGTAAATTAACAGCAAATTTTAATTTATAAGTGAATCCCTTTAATCACTAAACACGATTGTGTGGCCTTCATCGCCAGACCATTTCTGATAATGTTATGATCAAATTCACAGCGGGACAGGTATAATGTATTGCACAATTTGTTTGCACTCAGAATTGTGGTATCTTTAATGTGGTATTAATTGTGGTAAATTTTATTGGATAATATTGCATTTCTCCCCTCAGGTCAATGTTTTTTTACAGAAATTCTTGAAAAGATAACAAAAAAGCTAGCACAAATAATACCCTATTTTATTCAATTTGCAGGAATTCTCATGTTCAGGATAACAAAATCCTAGAGGGGCTGCTTTGTACTGCTTTCCAAATGGGTCTACCAATGAATTACATTTCAATTATGATCTTGTCTAAAAAGAAGCTTCCTAATTAGACAGTAAGGCAGCTCACCAGATTTTAATACATAGCTTTAACCTCCTTCTTTGCCTTCATATATAATTTTCTCTTTCTTTTACATGTTATTTATACATATCTTTATAGATGACCCTGTGATAACATTATTCCAATTTATATACATGTGTTCCAATACAGATCAGCTTTAACTGATTAACATAAACTGTAGGCGTATTGGCTTTAACACAATAAATCAGCTGCATTATCAGCATTGTTAACTGAATCAAAATTAGCTGTACTGTGTATGTTTGTTTAATTTTAGACTGCGCAGGGTTATCAGATCTCATTAAGTCAGAGCATAGGAACGCAGATAACTTATTGACCCTGGGACATATTTTCAGAGTAGTTTCTTTATTGTATGGACAGCATGAACATAATCTTTAATTCATTTAAATAGTCTGTTTGACTTTGCTGTCCATCTTAAGAGTTGCTTTTCGATTCATTGCCTTGGCACGGGTCACTCTACGCCAGCTGCTAGCATCAATCCACTCTCTGTGAGTGCGGGATGCGTAAATCTTAGGTTACTTCAGTTACCATCCACAGAGGAAAAACAAATCTACAACTTTCACTGTCCTTCAAAATTTTCCTTCCTCCCTCGCTTCGAGCCGTAATCATTTTAATCTCCTGCATTTTCAGACGCTCTATTCATCAGATTGCACATTAAGTTTGTTTATGTCTCACCTAACATGATCTTGAAAGTGACTCATTGTTTAGTTGTAGATGTTTACAGTTCAGTTATAATCTGGAGGAGGATAAGAGACGTGACACGTCAAACCATATAAACTGTGTATGATATTATATGTGCTTTCTCTGTGCTCGGTTTGGCTCGGGCATAATCGCTGCAACAGAAAGAATGGTTTAATGGCTTATAATATACACTAATCCATGCTTATGAAGAACAAAGTTACATTTTTGTACATCACAGGGCATAAAAATAAGTATCGTCTAATGGGGTCACTGTGAGAGCACTTCAGGCCAGATGATTCTCAGACCAGTATTGCATTGTTGTGCACAGTTAACAGATCGGTAATGTTTTGCAACAAATGGTATGATAGAAAAAAGTTGTGGTGGTACACTTTAAAAGGGTACTAATATTTGCATTTATTTTACCCTTAAGAAATAAATATGTTACAAAGGTGTACCGGTTTTGTCTCCAATGACAGCTTTTTTACCTGTTTATCTAATATATATATATATAGATATAGTATATATATATCTATATATATATACACACAATATTTCTTATTGCTTTATTGCTGAGCAACACATGAACTCCCCATTTATACATGCAGAATATATTTGTTTTCTGTTTGCCAAATTGCATCAGACTTCAAAATCTGGCCTCTCCGCATAATAAAAAGGACCTCATCTCATGAGGGAGATTCATGATGTTCTTTGAGGATTGTGGTGCCCATATGCCAAAGATTACACCTGGATCTTTTTCTTACATTTCTGCATCTCTGTTTGCAGTGTATGTTACCAGATGAAGCCTGCACTTCCCTTAGTGTGGAAAACATCCTCCTCATGATGATGAACACCAAAACCATCATAAAGCCAATTGTGGTCATCTCCGACAATACGCCAGTCACCGTTAATGTACCTGTGGAGCCACCTGGTCCACGACATCCAGGTAAATATTGCAAAAAATAAATAAATATATACATATTCTAATACACATAATCCACAAAAATCAATCCTTTGAATAATATATTTAAATTTATTTACATGAGATGACTCCAGTCATTTCAGTGTTGTAGAACAAGCTATTTTATTTTTTCAAGGCTTAAATATTTTAAAGAACATGGCGTATATGAAGAATCATGGGAGAATGTGTGTGTTGTATATGTGTCAGTCACTCACAGTTCACAGGCCTTGTCTTGCTTTGTAGTGTATTTCTCCCATCTGGAGTCTTTTAATATGTGGCAGTGTTGAGTATGTGTGTATTTGAATGTGTGTGTTTATTGTGCATTCAGTGTGGTTTGGTTTGAGAGTATGTGGTTCATTAGAGATGTGGGACAAGGGACTCATAGATACATAAAATATGCATAGAGGAAAAACCAGCTTTCCAATTCTGGATAGCATTTGTTTTCACTTAAACATTCTTTAAGGCCTCCCTTTCTCGTATAGAGAGCGAGGGGGAAAGGGGGAGAGGAGGATAAGGGGAAAAAATGTGAGAGTGATAAAGAAAAGTAATCTTATGCAAGGCATACCTGCAGTCTCCTTCATGGCAGAGTGCATTTGCCATATATTGTGTTGTTTATTAGAGGACAGCAGGATAGTGTCTAAAAGTTTCACAAATAAACTTAAGTTGAGCATGACTGAATTGTTCTCTTCCCTGCATTCTTTTGGCGCTATTGCGGTTAGAGTGATTCAACTTAACTGACTCGCAGCCTTAATGAAAATCATTCTGGTTTAATAACACAATGTTGCTGTGCTGCTTGTAGCAAATGGAGTATGTGTCTATTAGTCACACTTGATTAAGGAAATGATTGCCACTCCTGTAGGATGCAAGCTGGGTTTTTATTGGCTCAAGTCAAGTCTTGTTTAGGTTTAGTGGAAACAAAATCAGAGATCAGTTTCAAAGCAAGCAGAAGAGACATACCTGGAAAAATCGGGAGTGAATCAAGACTGTATGTGAATTCAGTATGAATCTAACTTGGGCTCATTCTTTATAAACAGGTTTGTGTATGTTGCCAATACCAGGCTTATTTTCTCTGGTGTGGATTAGGTAAACACAGATAAAAGTAATGAAAACAGGCTTTTTTGCATCTCGTTTTGAACACAAAGATGACTCTTGTACAAACATGGCAGAAAAGCAACCTCCCAAAAAGGCTCAAAGCACTGCTCTGGACGGGATCCCAAAGTATTTGGCTTCATCTACAAATCAAAGAGGGCAGTTTGTGGGAGTGCCACGCTTTGTGAAAAATACAGCAGAACAAAAAGTTGCCATCCGAAAACAGATTTATGATCATAAAACATCTGCAACCCTGAAGAAGGGAATGGAGATGTCACGTCGGATATGACCAACGAATTTGGGATCTCGCTTCAAGAGACCAGTCCACTTTGAGTGTATTAAAACAAGCCAATGAACATTGTCATGCACTCATTGCATCCAGCTGCATCTGATCACACCGTGAGTATAGGGCCGCTTGCACACAACAGGAGGGTAGTGCAACCTGATGTGGCAATCTACTCGTCACAGGAAACCACTACGCTGACGATGCTGTACATCAGCCACTTGATTCCTCGAAGTAGAAATGGGAGCAGAACCTCTAAAACGCTCGACTCTGAAGCGAAAAGCTGAATGTGTGCTGTACCAGCTGCTCATTTATACTCATGCTGTGATCAGCTGCAGTTGGATGCAATCAGCGCGTGCCAATGTTTATTTATCGTTTATCCACTCTAAGTGGATTGGTCTCTCGAAGCGAGATATCTGACGTGACTCGGTGTCACTGACTGAAAGGGAACAATAATTCCCTACCCTTATTGTCTAAAAGAGAGGTACAAACGTGAAAAAAATGAAGTGGTTGTAAATGTGTATTTTTAATTTGATGTGCTGGTAAATTCAAGGTGGCAAATTTTTCTAGGAGACGCATGACAAAGAAAAATATTTAAAAATCAGCTCAAAATATCAACGTATTTGCCCAAAATTTGCAGACTGGATTTAAATTCTGGAAACTAGAACTGACTTCTAAAATTCTGATCGGGGGAAAAACATCTAAAAGGAGTGTATTCCAAAACCTCATCAAAAAGAATGTTCAACAAAAAAATTTAAGTGTTAAACAAAACTGGATTTGGGACAAAAACTGGTTTAGATCTGTGTGCATTACATAAAGCATTATGAATGACATAATCAACAGTTTTTGTGATAGTCTGAGTGACTGGAACATGAACTTCTGTGTTAACTTGTGGCTTCTATGAAATTATATACCACAATCTAACTACTGTCTTCAAAGATTTACATGTTTTCACTAGAACAGTGTTTTTCTATGAATAAAATAAATGGGATTTTTACTTCTAGACCTTCTGTGCTTTATACTGCTGAATCAGGCGAACACATCATCTTGTTGAAGTTTGTCCCATCTTTTCCCAGAAAATACACACACAAGTAATTCTTATGCTCAAGTTTACTTCCCTTCTGAAACCCAGCTAGCCCTAAAAAGGGGCGAAGTAAAGAACTGCACAAATATGTTCTGACACATGGGAAATCTTGGGTGGTGGTGACTACATAGAAATATCATCCAACTCATTAGGGCTAGTTCATTTACTTCCCTCTGAGATACATTAAAAGGAATTGTGGGTGGAGTAGCTCAGCCAAACTTATGGTAACGGCAGTATAAACCACATCCCTGGCTCTGAGCTTTGAGCTGACATAGCTTCTCCCAGGAATCCTCTAAACATACAAGCTTTTGTTCTTTGTTCTGTTTTGCTTCCTCTTGTAAGCCATAAATACAATACATGCTGAGATACATGCTAATTTATTATTGATTTTCTTCCTTGCTTAAAGGGATAGTTCACCCAAAATTGAACCTTTTGTTATCATTTGCATTCCAATCTGGTATGACTAAAGGTCACAAATGCAGTATTAGGAAAATCAATAGCATCCACCCTTCACTGTGTATCACTGTACACAGTCATTTTTCATACTGTTAAAAGGTTTATGGTGTGGTCTAGTCAAGTCACCTTTATTTATATAGTGCTTTTAACAAAACAGATTTCGTCAAAGCACCTAACAGTATAAAATAGGAGAATAGAGTGTCAGTAATGTATAATGACAAGATTAAACAGTCAGTTATGAGTTAAAGGCATTTCATTTTTGAATTAAGAGATGTCATTGTCCAGCTCAGTTCAGTTTAAATAGTATCTCTGCAATCAAATCAACAATACTTACTGGAAATTAAGCATCCCCAACTAAGCAAGCCAGATCTATAAAAGTAGTAGAACTATATATGTATAAAAAAATCCATCCCCAAACTGAACCGTAATATATTTTTTAAATATTCTCTACTTTTCCCAGGCCTCAGAAACACATGTGACCCTGTACCACAAAGCCAGTCTTAAGTCACAAGAGTATATTTGTATCAAACAATTGTAGTCAAAATTATCTATTTTTCTATGATCTATTTCCTACTGTAAATATTTTTAAAATGTGATTTTTAAATAGTAATATGCATTTCTTGAATTAATTTGGACAACTTATTCTATTCTAACAAACCATACATCAATGGAAATCTTATTTCTATTTTTAAAAAAACCCTTATGATTTGTGGTTTTGTGGTCCAGGGTCACATATGTATAATCAAAGTTGTTGATAGAAAGCTTTATATTTTTGAGCTGCCCTGTGCAGATTATATGGGGGATGGTTCTGGTGGGGATTCAGGGTAAAGGATAAAGCATGAGGTGAGAGCTGTTACATAGCACTCGCTGTTGTTGTAACAGAGGGCTCCAGCGATAGTCTGTCATCAGTCCGTCAGAGGAGATCTGAAGGTGCTCTTTCTGAGAATAGCCTCTATTGTGCTTGCGATTTTGGCACTGGACCAGACAGGCTATGAAGCTGCCAGCCTCACAGAGTCTATTGTGCTGTGTGATCAGTGATCATTAGAGCTAATTAGAGCTCTGAAAGTCATTCGATTTGTGGCGCGAGTCCAAGGAGATGCTTGGCTTGCTCACGGACGCCACTGCAAAGCCCATACAAAGCATGTGCTAGTACTTTATACAGCACATGGCCACCAAACACTTAAACCACACAGCATGTAAACATCATGAGCCATATAATGCACGCTATCCTGAAATAAAACACAGACATTAGAAGTCAGATGTTTTGTAAAAAAAAAATAAAAGAACCATACATAGCTGTAAAAAAAAAAAAAAAAAAACCCTTGACCACAGAGTGAGAAATTTTAACTGCTACATGCTTAACAAACATAGTTTAATATATTTATTAATATTTTTCTTGCAGGCGTTATATATTTCTTGGACACCCCAACAGTGGTGGGCATCGCTTTTGCTGCCTTTGTGATCGGAGCCCTTCTGACTGGAGCTCTATGGTTCATCTACTCGCATACAGGTGAGAAAATACTACATATTCACATCACAGCCTCAACCTTCATTCCCATTCCCTGCATCGCGCTAATTAGCACTAAGAGTTATGCATTGTCATTTATCATATTGTCCGAATAAGAATGCCAGTTCTCTTAGCAGCAGCAATATGTTAACAATAACATATTGACTCCAAGATTGTAAATATATCCTGTTCGTCAGCAGAAGCGCATCTGTCTTTTCCGTTCTCTCAGGCATTGGGGGGGACTGTTGGATGGTCAGCAGTATTTTGGGTACAATAGCCCAAAGGGGACTGGAATTCCCCTTCTCCGCTGTGAGGGTGTCACAGGAAAATACATATACAATCCTCCCTATGAATGCCAAGATCACTCACCCCTCCTCCCTGCATTGCCCTGTCGTCGCCAGGCCGTTGACCTCTGTTGACCCTTCAGAGGAAGCGCATGCGCTTTCTTAGCCCCTGTTTCCGCCCTTTTGCATTCCTGCTAGTCCAGCCCCTGTTTTCTGTCTTCAGTGCCGTTGACCTGCTACCGTTTAATGGTACGTGATTGAAGGGAATCCGCAGTTGTGTAGGCCGATGAGTATGTTGACTGAGGATCAAAGCCATTCTGGATTTGATCTATTTTTGGGTTTTTTAGAACATTTATATCTTGGATATATCAGTGCCTTGACATAAAAGGAGTCATGTTTAGCTTTTATTAGCTTTCGTTTTTATTCCAGGTTTTTTTCAAAAACATAAATCGAATAGAGTAATTTTTATTAATATTTCCTGTGGTATTCAGTTGGGATGACATTATCCAGCTGTGTTTCTTGTTAAAAGGGACTGAAAAGCTCAGATCAGGTAACCCTAGAGAATGAGTTTATTTTTATTTGCCTACTTGCGTCTCAGATCAGGGTGACGGTTTTGAATTTGACTAACCTTTACGTTCATTTTTCTTGTCAGAAACAGGTGTAAAATGTGAATGTAAAAATGTGTGAGCTCTCATCATTCCAGCCATGTGTTTCTCATAATGGCACTGATTGTTTTATACATGCCAAAAGCCTATTAATCCACGCTATTGTAAAGTATTCAATCATATTGCTAAAATAGCCCTATTAGGAATAATTTTTTGATACTGACGTTAACCGCAAGTGCTTTTCATGTTTGGAAAAGCTTAAATTATTGACTTGTGTCAGATGAAAAACAAAAGCTAAAAGAGGTGCAGGAAAATGCTAGGATTTGGTGGAAAGAAAGGCAAAATCCTTCTCTCTGTCAGTTAGACCCGCAGAATTACTGTCTGTTTTTCCCAGTTACTTTAGCTTTATCAAAGACAAATTAGAACGTGTTTTGTAGTGTAGTATTTTTCTTCAGCTTAAACTTGTTATTTTGAGATGTCTATTCATTTCATATTTATTTCATTATTTAATTTCAGCTTAGTATAATATAGTAAAACATTCAGTTTACACTTTATGCACGTCCTCCGCTCTTTTACACTAAAAGAGTAATGTTTGTAATGAATACGGGATTATGAGTATGTAATTGTAAAACATACATTGCGCCATACATTAGGGATGCTTCTATTTTAGGGAAAGCTACGTGTGGAATGTTGCAGGAGTCTGTTAGAGAACAGCTCCTGTAATCCTGTCACCATCCCCGTCATAGATCACACTGATAGGTTAAGGACGTTGCCCCTGTTCACACAGAGTAGGAGTTACACAATAAAATGACACAGTTGAGTGGAAGAGGTCAACAAGTTGCCATCAAACTCTTTCTCACACATACGCCAAAATGCATCTCTGTTTGGGGTAGTGTTTCATACAATTATATAATCAACGTGTTGTCAGTCTGTGTGCTGTCATTGTGTACGTTCCCAAGATGAGTGATCGTAGAAGAGAGGTATACAGAGGCCAATAAGCCTCAGAGTCTAGTACACAGCGCTGGATGAGGAAATAGACTGTTTTTAGCTGGAGCTCTTGGCAGCACATCTCTGGCACATATTAGCAGCGGAGGGGCCTAAAACAGGGAAGCAGCCCCGTCCAGTTGAGCTGAGAAGAGAAACACACAAATGTATAAACACACTTACATTTTATAATAGGGAGTTGGTGGAATTCGTTTACTGACGTTTTTACAGATGTATGTAGTGTAGGAGAGCGGAGTGCTTATTAATATTGGTGGTTTACTCAGAAGCCAAGTATGTAAAGCAAACCTGGAATTTGATTAAAACTGTTCAACCCTCAGTCAGGAGCAAGCTCACTACAAGATGAATTGCATGCATTCTTACTTGCCGCTCTGTTTTAGAGTTAAGGACTCTGATAGAGGAATGTTTATATCCATCTAGAACAATAATCAGTGAAGACAAAGAGAGAAGAATGAGACAGATGTTAAGTCTTGTTCCAAGACTGAGTATACAACCCTCCTTAGATGCCTTTTTTGGCCAAATTCAAATACACCAATGCAGGGAAAGCAATTCAAGTCCAGTGATAATTGCAACAAAAAGTGTTGTTTTATGTGTGAAAAGAAAGATATGTGACCTTGTGGAAATAAGCCAATGATGTATTTATACTTTTGGTGTACATGAACGTTTATGTAGGTTTGATAGTATTTCTTGATAGTATTTACTAGTTTCTCTGTATATAATAATTAATTTTGCCTACACTCTCAGAAAACTGTACCATTGGGGGTATAATAGCTTGTCGGTACCACTTTATATTACAGTAAGTGTTCCTAATACCTGTGTACTTACATAGTAATAGTAAAAAAAAATTGTACGTAGAACATAATCACAGTGTAAGTAAGGATATACAACTACACACATGTAACAACAAATGTGTAACAAGACGTTGGTAACAACCTTTTTTTTTTTTAAACAGGACTTATGTAACTACATTTTGTAACAACAATGCGTTAAGAGTATTTGGAACAATTTAACTGAAGGTCAAACTTTATATTAGGGGCCTTAATTTAATGTACTTATAATGTACTTATTGTGCTCATATTGTTTTGCAGAACACATTTGCTACTATTGAGGTGGGATAAGGGTAAGGTTAAGGACAGGTTTAGTGTTATGTGTAGGTTTAAGGGATGGGTTAACAGTGTAATTATACATTTATTAACAGAAATTAATTACAGATGTAACTACATATACAGGTCCTTTTTTAAAAAATTAGCATATTGTGATAAAGTTCATTATTTTCTGTAATGTACTGATAAACATTAGACAATCATCAATATTAAAACAATAAAAGGCTTGAACTACTTCATTTGTGTGTAATGAATCTAAAATATATGAAAGTCTAATGTTTATCAGTACATTACAGAAAATAATAAACTTTATCACAATATGCTAATTTTTTGAGAAGGACCTGTAGGTAATTTTACAAATATAAGCGCAATGTAAAAACTTGTATGTACACAATAATTGCATTCAAATTAATTTAATTTAAATGTAAGTACATAGTAGTTAAGGCCACCTACCATCGTAACATTTAATATAACTCCACTTCATATAAATTGTGACATTCTGGACACCAACCACAATTTATATGTAAAACCTAACTTACTGCCCGCTGCTGTGTAACATCAGAGTAATTACATGCTAAATCTTTACCGAAACGTGCTACTAGTCCTGTAACACATTTGTACTTTCATTACCAAAAAGTGTTGATACCAATGTCCTGTTACACAGTTTTACTTACAAATATCATTTATTGTGTTGTTACATATGTGTAGTTACACAAACATTAGAGCTGTAGACACTACTGTATGTACCAACGTGTACTTACACTGTGAATACATACTAATGTACACATCTCGTTACTATGTACTGCAAGTAGACAGATATTAGGGCTGCTTAATATAAAGTAGGACCATTCTTAATATTTTAATGTTTTTTGGAGAACATTTTAATAATCTAAAGAACATTTCCACTTCAAATAACCGTTTGTGTGTTTCCAGTCTGCTGCTACTGAATCTATTCTGAAGCTAATCACTGCACAAAATGAATATACTCTTAAGTGCACCAACCAAACCACTTAATGCAAAAAAACGAACAAACAATCTGTCTTTAAAATAAATGTCTGTGTCTGAAATGCTTACCATGCAGAAAGTCACATTTAGTGCAATTCATTGTTTTCTAGATGTTATGAATCCTTTTTCTATGCATCTCTGTAAGCCTCAATGTGTTCTTTATTCATCTCTCTCTTCAGGAGGCACAGAACCAAAGCAGCAGGTGCCAAAGTCCCAGCCGGTGTCTGAGAACAGCAGCGCGGCTCACAGCATCGGCAGCACACAGAGCACCCCGTGTTCAAGCAGCAGTAACGCATAGAACAACTGGACTCATGAGGCTTCCATCGGCATTATGCTTTGTACATTTCTGGAGAAATCAGTGTTTCGTAGCATAACCCAAGGCCTTATTATTTTCATTATTTGGAATTGAAATGTTTAGGCCGAATATCCAAACGGATGAAAAAAGCTTTGTTTAGAGGTAAGGCAAATAATCAAATCAAGATCCTAGAGCGTTTTTAAATGTTGCTTTTTTTTCTCGAACTCCACAAGAGAGTGTTGTTTTGCCTTATATGGTTGAGATCAGTGTGAAAATAACAAAGGCTGTTTACGCCAGTCATTATGGCATGAAGCCGGTCTAGAGGAACAGTTAGTGCACAACGGCTCAGTCTTCATCCAAAATAAGATCAGTGCCTTGCCAAATCAAACATACATATTTCAGAAATTTGACTAGAGACATCAATAATAAATAGGCCAGTATCAATATAAACTATTCAGAGTCTGATTTTTGTAAAACCCAAATGCCAATCTTTTAATTCTATGTAATAGTGCAGTATTACAGTAACTCTGATTGGTATTCAGGATTTAGATGCCATGCGTGAATGGTGTAAAAGCCTTTATCAGAGGCATTTTCAATGTATAGGACCGTTTTTGGAATATTGTAAAATAATGTATATTCTGTGAATATTGTATGAAATACATAGATTTAAAGTGGAAATAACTACGTAAAAAGCTTTAACTAAAACCAAATATTTATCAGAAGAAATGATTTTACAGATATACATGCACAAGCGCTTTTCCAGAATTGGCCTTTTTAAAAGATCGCAAAAGAAATAGAGATACAAAAGTAGATTCTAGTAGTCTAATATTTTTTTTTTCCCTCCCAAATTCTGATGTACAGATAATCACAGATTATTATAATAATAAGCATTTTATGACTCGAGATGGACTTCTGGATTTTATAGAATGTTGGTTTGAAATGCTGGGCATTATTATTCAACATTACTATAAAAAGTAATGATTTCAGCAGACAGCAGACTGTAATGTTTAGATATTTTATCCTTAAATTGAAAAATCAAAATGAGCATTTGTTGAGAAGGATTTGATGTGCATAGTCACAAAAGATGTACATAATCTAATGCCAAAGAATGGGCATTTACTTTCCTGTCTTTTAGTGTTACAGCAGCCCCTGCGGTGTGTATGTTTAGGTACTAATCTACCACTAAAGTGAACACAAAATCAACATCTCCCTAAAAAAATCATTATTTTTACTGCGTATGTGAGGTTCACAATTTGGGATTTTGGGTAGAACATACAGTACATACAGATATACTTGTGAAGTGCAAGAAATGTATTAATGCAAAGCCAGAGCAATCCCACCGTCAAAACTTTACATGAATGTCATAACATTTTAAGTGCCTTACCTTTGAGGATATGCATTATTAGATCAAATGAGGCAAGAAGGGAAGTGGTGTTTACTTTGCTTTAAGCACAGTATATACCCACTCATGTGAAAATCTGCCAAATCTGTGCATCTAGTTGTTTGTTTTCAGTATCTAATGTTGCTTTTTTTGTTTGTGTGTTGTTCGCTACAGACTGTACCTATAGAATGTACTTTATTTCAAACCTTAATTTCATTGTAAACATGTATAAATGTCTCCTGTAAGGGTAAAGAGAGTAAGAATTTAAACATTTATTTGTGTATAAAGTTATATTTTTCTAGAGATATATATACATAGAGCCACCCTATAATTCTATCTGCATACTGTGAATTTTTGTGGGCATGTTTCTATAGAATGTCACGTGTTTTCTCTAAATCTAAACATAGTCCATAATGCTGAAGTGAGCTGCATTCCCTGCAATTCACTGATAATTCCTGATATATTCATATAAAATAAGATGTTTATTATAGATATATTTTTACAACGTTTCATATTTTATATGAGAACACTATATTTGGAATATAAAAATATATATTTTGATGATGCAAATGTTTTTATCTCTCTTTTAAGCTCTTCACCATTTGTTAAGTGTGTGTTTGGTCACACTGTAAGCTCTATGTGTCCATGTTTGTGGGTTTAAATGGATGAGTACATGCCTAGTCCTTGTCTTGTGTCTTTTGGGAATGTTTAAAACAATGCTGTCATGTCTAACAGAGTTTGAATCTCTGCTAGATGTAACCAAGTCATTTAATGACTGTAGAGTTAACGAAGGGCTTATTGATGTTATTTATCAAAAGACCTTTTCTCATTTCAGTAAACACTCTATCTCATGATAAACTCTTTATTTTAAAAGTTAAGTGGTTTCGTGTACGTTGAATGATTAAACTGATTGTGCCGTCTTTCTGTTTGTTATCTACCTCATTTGTGTGTCTATGTGTGTATAAGGTTTCATTGTCTTGTCATCAAGAATATTTTACTGTACATATTGTGTAGAGCTCGATGTTACATAAAATATATCGCATCAAAGGTTTTATCTTACAGATTTGACAGTTCACTTTGTATCTGTCGCTAGACTTTAAGAGGAAAATCTGAAAGATGTAAATGTGAACCTTTTAGAATTAGGCTTCAAATTTTGCAGACTATCTTGCTCTGAAACTATACACAATTGTGACCATTTTTTTTGTGTTTTGTTCCTCCAGTGGTTACCGTGTTTGTAAATACAATGTGCTGTAAATATGCATGCTATATGTATGCTCTGTATATACCAAATAAATTCTTGTAATCTTTCGGGGGTGTGTTTGTGTGCTTATTTAAAAGTATAAACCAAGCCCATATTGTGAGGGTCAACCAGGACATTTCTTAAACAATTCAATGAAACATTGTCTGCCTGATTGCTACATAGATTGCCTCTATAAAGTATTGTTATTCTGTATTAGAACCATTTAGTCACCGTACTCTTTCACAATGAGTTCATTACTTGATGTAGACCATGTGGAGATCTGGCACCCACACCTATGAACATATACTGTATATGCCTGCACCGACATGCATTACTTACTGACGTTTAGTATATGCAATCTCAACCCTTGCCAAAATTTGACTGAACAGTCATTTTAAATAAATAAATAATAATATAAAGCAGTAATAACATTTCTTGTTTTTTTTTTAAAAAAAAAATGAAGAGTCCTTAAGAGAATTGTAAAGTGGTGACATCATTTTCAAACTGGCCAACACTGTCCAGTGTGAACATAGAGTATGACATCACCTGGAAGAGCCCAGGCAGTCAGATTTGATCGACTGACTGTGTCATTTGTCAGATTCTTCCAAGAAAACAGTTTTCCAGAATAATATTACTTGTAATGTCATTTGTCAAATTGTTTATCAACTTTATTTTTGTCAGTTTGAGATCATGACGACCAAATCCCAAAAGTTCCAGACAAAAGTATACTAGGGGGGAATCGCTTGACATGGAACAGGCTTTGAGTCTTAATCAACAATGACTCAATGTAGGTCATCAGAGTTTATTTTGGGTTTAGAGAGAAGGTTTGACTATGAGGATGAGGCCCGTTGTTGATGTTCATCGCTGAACCACTTAAAATAGTCAAGTGGAATATATAAAGTGGAATATAAATAATATACTATATAAAGACGTAAAACTGGGGGCTTGTCCGGGATGTTTTAGACCCTGAGGAAATACCAAATATTTTATATTAAACAACTTACTATATTATTGGGCCTTGTGTAATTTCTGAAACCGAACTGCTTCAAACAAACAGTTTTTTTTCATATAATATTACTATTAGATTTTATGTCTTGCCTGTCATACAAATTAAACATTTTACATAAAAATAAATTACCAGAATTTTTCCGCAGGCAAAAATTTGATGACTTTTTTATAAGCACAAGCATTTTCTGAGATTCTGAATATTATTTTGGATTCTTTGTTGCATTGATGGTTGAATACTGTACAGAAATGTATATTTATTTCAAATAATACAGTCTGACACCTGCACCTGAGATTGTGTTACCTCAGCAAACCTTTTCTACAGGCTGAAATATCCACATTTGTGGGGTCAGGTCTCAGTTTAGTCCCACCCCAACAGCTGGCCAATTTGCCATGTGAGGGTTTAAATATACAGCATTAAATATGGCTGCCAGTATCAATAAAAAGCATTTAATTTTGCTGAGTCGCCAACTCTATTTTGATGACAGCACTGGGGTGGCTGTATATTTAGCTCAAGAGCTCAGTATTTATGACTGGAAACACTGGAGAGTCTCCAGCGCCGAAATCTATAGCCATAAAATTATACCACATATAATGAAACTGCTCTGTCATGATTGTGTGCCAACAAAAACACTTAAATGCACACATCCACACGTAGTACATGTGTGTATTCCTACGTAATGCATACGTTTATGAATGTTTATGCATACATATAGACGTGCCTTTGAAAAAAAAAATACTTTTTACAAGAAAATTTAATTCATTAACACTAGTTAATAAAGTAAGATATTTTAGCATTTTAAGTTGTATGAATTACCATTAATGTAAAAGTTATAGTAATACTAGCATATTTTACTCAGCATCATGTTTTCTTTATTTACAAAACATAGAAAAATATATATTTTGAAGATGTTGTTGAAGCTGTTGTTGTCCATATGATGAAGGTTAATGAGATCCAAAACCTAATATAAATAAATTCATAAATCACTCTGTGAAATTAATTCAGAATAAATGTGCACAGTATTAAGAACAGATTCCACAGAAGAAAGTCAAACTAGTTTGAAATGACATGAGGGGGGAAAAAACAAGGAAAGAATTAGCATTTTAGGGTTAACACAAAGTGTTAGCAGAAAAACTAAACAACAGGGTCATATGAGTGCAAAAACTGAAGGTAAAAAAACACGAAAGAAAAACAAAAGACTTTATCCCGCGTCACCATCCAGCATGTGTGGGTATTTGTGTATAAGCTCTTATCTGTGAAAGTTGTGTTATCATTCAAAACACTGTCAACCCATCAACAACCGTATCGGCATGGAGAAGAAACTGTGCCCCAAATTGCAGCCTCAGCTCCAAATGAGAACCAAATGCGTCAAACCACACACATTAAATATCTAGGGAGAGATGAAAATGACTTAATATTTCTATGTGCACATTATAGGAAAATTAGATACAGATGAATTTTATTTCATAGTTGCAATATTAGTAGAGGGTGAGATGGGAGGAGTGTGAGGGTCATTGCCTCCTCATTACATGTAATCTGTAACCACTGCACCATCACTAAAATCCCTGCTGGTGATTAATTGTGTTTAACCTCAGAGGGTTTCTGTCATGGACATTTGACTCTTTACCAGTGAAACTGGTAATACTGACTCTATTACAGTGACTCACTCCCTGAGAGAGAAAGGATTATTATTCATCCGCTGCTCTTTTTTGTTTTGCTCTTTGAGGGGGCCACAACTGACTCAAAAGTCAAAATACACAAATCCCTTTCTCGCCTTTTTTCAACTTTCATCAGGAACATGAATCTATTTTTCTTTCTTTGCAATTTTAAATATCACTGATCAAGACCAGCTGAAAGATTTCTTGCAGAAAATACCAAAAAATGATCATTGTCTTCATACTATGATGTTTTGCATAAGTATTCAAACCCTAACTCAGTACTTTGTTGAAGCACCTTTACAGGCTCAAGTCTTTTTGGGTATGACATGATAAACTTTGCACATCTCCGATTGGAAATTACCTACCATTCTTCAATTTACCAAGTCATCTTTCAAGTCCTGTCAGGTTGGATTGGGAACTGATAGATATTTTTAGGTATCTCCATAGATGTTTGACTGGGTTCAAGCCTCGAGGCTCTGGCTGGGTCATTTGAGGAACTTTCACAGTCTAAAAGCCTCATTCACAGGCCACTCTTGCTTTATCTCAGTTGTGTGCTTAGGGTTATTGTCTGTTGAAAATGGTACTGTGCAGGTGATGAGCTGTATTGCCTCAGTGCTTTGCTACAATCTGTATTGATAAAAGCACTATATAAATAAATAAATGTGACTTGATTTTCTCCAGACATGATGCTTGGAACCAAGGTTCAACAGAGAATCCCCAGAGAATCTCATCTCTCTGAAAGTCTTTTAGGTGTCTTCACTGAGGCGGGGCTTGACCCTGGCTACTTTGCCATATCAGTGGAGTGTTGCTGTAAGTAAGGCTAATTCTACTTTGTTTCCTGTCTAACTACTGTCCTATCAAATAAAAGGCAAAACAAGGTGCTTCTGTGAACCTTCAATGTAGCAGATTTAATGGTAACACTTTATTTTGATGACCAATCTGTCGACAATAAGTAGCTTTGCACCTACATGCCAACTAACTCTCATTAGAATATTAGTACACTCTCTAATTAATATCTCCTAACTCTTTATTGTGATGGTCTCCCTTTGAGCTCTACAGGCAGTTTATTTGACCTCAGGGCTTGTATTTCCCTCTCAAATGCATTTTTTCAGCTATTACACCTTTTATTGAGAGTTGTGTGCCTTTCCAGATCATACTCATTCAATTACCACAGGTTAAAGCATATACATCTACAAGCTATAGTGAAATGCTCCTGAGGTAATTTTCAATTGGCCGATGAAAAGGGTGTGATAATGTAAACTGATTATGTAGTAAATATTCGAGTGTTGCATTTGTAATACATTTGCAAAGTCACAAATGTGTTTCTTGCTTTGTCATTAAAATAATGTTTTATTTATATGACATTATTACATGAACTCCATTTAATCTACATTTAAACCCTTTTTAATCAATTTTGTCTGTAAAGAAACCAAGAGCTGTTGTCTTTTGCAAGCAATAGGCCAGTTACTCTTTGTGTGAAATTCTTTTGTACTTTTCTGTCAACCAGATCTTAAACACACCGCAGCTTAAGTATCTCTCATTTTCACCAGACTGTAAACACAACCAGATGTTCTACCTACTGTACCACCACTATGCACCTGAATTTTGGCTGGTGAAGAAAAACTGTCTATCAATGTACTAAAAGTTAAAGCAGATGCTGAAAGTTCTAGGACCGTCATGACTGCAAGTTCTTTTAGTCATTGGCTCTGTCACAAGTCTGAAACAGACATACACTCAACAGCTGCAGGTGTTGAGACATAAGTCTCAATACTGGATATGTAGTTCAAGAATGGGCCTCTACGATCACATGTTCCTGCTACCTCCTGTTGAACCGCATGACTGGAATAAGCCTCAGCCTTTATTAGGTCATGCTGCACATGGTTTTATGATTGGAATTGGCTGATGTAGATTAAAACTACCAAACAGTTTTGGCTTTATATTGTGTACCATTTCATGGTTCTTCATGTTACGTACTGATCCACATAAAATTGGACAAATCAGAGATCAGAGATCAACATAGACATAGTAATATAACTTGCTTCTGCACTACATGACATGAATACACAAATGTGTAAGTCACATTGTGAATGTGAATCGCATTACAATGCTCTAAAACAGAAATGACTGATGAGATGACACGAGAAGAAACATAGGAAACATCAATGTTGTATATATGTTTCAACAATACACAAAAAAGACTACAACCAATCAATCAAAATAAATAATTACTAACTAGTGTAAAATATTACCTATACCAGAGATTTATTCCCTTCTTTACTGTAATTATCTTGCTTCAGTTTTTGAGACTTATCCTAAATTCTGTTTGGATTTACCTGAAACCTTCCAGTATGTTTCTCTTTGAAAGCAGTGGTGGAGTGTGTCCCACGACTGTAGAAGAAGAGGGTCATTGGTGATGTGCAGGGTCAGTTATTTTGTGTATTTGCATTGACTCCTCTGGGAGCAGAGGCCACGTACAGTTCAAAGATAAAAATGTGAGAAATGTCAGTCAGGGCGCGATGCATGTGTGGTAAGAGCTGTGTTTTTCAGAGCAAGCTGTCAGTCATCAGAGAGCAGTGCTTTGATTAATGGTCTTTGTTGGTAACCGCTCAGCCTCATCGAATGGACTCACAGGGGCATGTGAGTCTTTCCTCTGCCCTGTTTTCTGTTTTCTGCAATGCCTCCCTTCTTTGCATTCAGCCGGATACTACACTGGTGTTTACTGTTTTTACTGTTAGCAGGAAATGAGTCATTTTCAAAATGAGACACCCAATTTCCTTAAATGAATCGATGCTCAAAATGCCTGACACTGACATGGAAGAGCAGTTATGATATAATGACAGTCTATTCCTCAGTTCTTTCAGTTTACTATGATACATTTATCGTATTTTTAAGAAAGATTGCATTCATACATGTATCTCTGGTGGATTTAGTTTGTAGAATGTAAATATTTAGTCTTCAATCCTTTGATTCAAATGTTTATATCTACTAAATAACAAAATGGAGAGAAGAGTTTGTCTGCTTAATGTGCTTTTAATTTCTCTTTGCAGACAACCGCTGGTATTTATGAGTAGCACACTGCCACTGATGTGAATGTGTTTAGCCAGCAGCTGGTATTTTTGAGAAGGGCAGTGCTGTTGGCACTTGCCGACATAATGGCTGGATTTTTCAAGTTTGTTACCTTAAGGTTTCCCTAAGGAGTCCTGAGGCACTTCCTGTCAATAACAGAATAGCAGACGTTCAGTCTGTTTTGCACTTAGGTCAGTCCTGGCCAGAGTTTGTGTCTCTTCTCTCTACGTGTGTCATTCTCTTTAACTCAGTCTCTCTTCTCTTAACCCTTACAATTACAACCATAAGTAAAAATTCCAGTTAATAGTAGTTCCCTAATAACTGTCTGTACTGTAGCTCATTAGTAAAATGATTTTTTGTATATAAAGGGTTTTGGGTTTAATTCCAAGCATCTTAATACTTTAATGCTGCATAAAAGCTCATTCACATTCAGCATAAGTCTATCAATGTGGCCTTATTATGACGGAAGAAGAATTCACTTGGTTCATACAGAAGTACAAAACATGCTGGCAGCTAGTGATGCAGCTCAGTGATATTGAGCACATGCTGAGCATGTATGATGTTTTACATTCATTTCCAAGCAGCTCCACAAAGAGTCAATACTATAATGCATTCCATGCGTGTCAGAGCATATATTTCCCAATCTGAGTCTATTTTGTTTATGACTGATTTATGAGGTCTCCAGCATCTCCAAGAAATGTCAATATTTTAATAGCTCCCATTTCCAATAGAGAATGTATGAGGTTCTAAGTTCAGTCCCCACCATCTTCGGGAACGGTGAATGCTTTAATGCATGCCAAACATGTTAGGGCATATATTTCCCATTGTTAATGTATTGCCTATGACTGATGTGATAGAACACCTACAGGAGTAAAAAATGAAACTTAAATGCGCATGTTAAAGGTCCCAAGTTCAATCCCCAGCATTTCCAAGAGCTGGGGAGATACATTAATGCACATTATCTCTCAATGTGTGCCTGTATGAGCTTGCATACAAGAGTACAGAAAAACACTTTGAGGACCTGATTTCAATCCCAAACATCTCCAAGCATTGTCAGTTTTTAAACAACTTCCTTCATGTCTTGCAATACATATATATTTGTTATAAATATGTTAAAAGCAGCTGCAATTTTTATAGCGATTCCTTAGCAATTCAGAACAAAACTCAGAACAAAACCAGGACATTCCAGCATAATATCATTATAAATGATTTAACTGGTGGACCTTTAAAATATCCCTGTAACAGCACCACACTACTAGTTTACCACAGAAACATTTTATATCAGCCGCTATATAAAGTTCAGTCTTGTTTTAATGAAAAACGAGAGAAGAAGTGGGGCTGGAGGCTGTTTATCAGTTTGTGCTGTCAGAAAGAGCAGATCTCTTTAACCTCCCTCTTCTGTAGGATCGATAACGTTCCAGAGACTTTACCATGTGCGGATCACATAAACAGCTCGGAGAAAACCCAGACCTGAAAGCTATTGGCCTTCGTACTGAGACATTTGTATCTATCTGCTCTTGAACCTGTCAAATGGTTGGGCTGTGATTGAAACGATCTCTTAACGATTCCACAATGGTTTTCACAAAAAATCATATCGTTTTGATTATTTCAAACGTAAACAATCCCCCGTCAGCCTCTCATTGGACTTCATCTGGAGTGCAAACTAAGCAAAGTTTTTCCCCAAATAAGGCTAGAGTAAAAGAAATGCACGAGTAAATCCAGGACAATTTATTTAAAGTGACTTTTTTGTTTATGCTACCATCTGTAACCAGTTTTCCATTATGCTTATATGTTATTGAGGTATATAGTGGAGCACAGCTGTCCGAAATACCATAACTTGCTATGAAAAACATATGACAACAACATGTCGAATTAACGATTAAATATGTAATGTATCTGTCATCTGTAAAGGTTATGAATGAGGACTCCAGTGGGTTAAAATTCAACGTTTCAGCCATTTGAGATTTAAAACATTGTTTAAAACAATGTTTTTTATATTTCATATAATAATCCATGAAAATACTGAACATATCTTTTCTCCCTGTTTTGTAGGAAAAAACATTTTTCCCCCACATATTAAAAAGTGTTGTTTTTTTTCCCCACCCACACTAACGACTGGGTTTTATTGGTCCACTAACACCTCATTGGCTCTTTAAATCAAGGGCTCTTATTGAAATTGTGTTCTATGGTCTGCACAGGTGGCAAACTGTTGCACAAATGCCTCACAATGAGAGAAACACACTTTGATGAGTAATGCTTTCAGCAGCTGGTTTGTCCATCTGCATATTTTCGCAACGCTCTAGTCAAGATATTTTCCCAAAATTGACTCACACAGGGGAATATGGCTATTACGAGAAATCAGTTAATGCAGTAGCATGGCTTCACTTCACCCATGTGACTGAAGGTGCTAAAGAAAACAAAATAAAGATTAGAAGATTTAAATATATATATATCTTTAATTCTCTTTAAAAAAAAAAAAAGAAAAACAGAAAACCAAAGAAAAGTCTTTATCTCACTGTAATTAAAACATATTTTACTACGTTTAATTTATATGAAGGACCACACTGACCCACCCCTAAACCTACCCATTACAAAAATTGTGCAAAATCATGATTTATAGGGTTTTAATGTGTGCGTTCTTTGGGTTCGAACCCGTGATTGCATGATTACATCTTGTCTTTTAACACATCTCTCCACAAACTCAGCTACACCAAACCTGAACCACGTAGCCTATAAAATAGTTCAAAACATTAATATGCAAACTTTCTGTTGTCGATAGGGGCGCAGTTTTAGCATACGCTCTAATGGGTCGTATTGTACAAACAACCTATATGGGCATATTAGTTGGAGGACAGGTTGGTCTTTTTCTTTTGGTCAGTTTAAGTTTGATACCATGGGTTATTTCCACCATTGTTCAACAGTCTACATGAGGCCATGTCCACATTAATACGTTTTCATTTGAAAATACATCTTTTTCTCTCCATTGAGGTCAAGGAAAATGAAGCTTTTTGAAAACTCTCTCCAAAGTCGATACTTTTGGAAACATCGTTTTCGCATTGCAGTGTGGACTGGGAAAACGGAGGCTTTCGAAAACAATTACACATTTTTGCCATATGATGCAGTCATGTGACCAATTCAACTAAGATGGCGGACGGCATTGTACAGCAGTTGTTTTGTTTGCTCTCAATTTTGACAGCCCTATTAAAGATTAATATCAATTTGTACATGCTCAGCTCATTGTTAGTCCAAAAAAAGTTAGTTAAAAAAACTTTTCCTCAACATTTTGGCGCAATGTTTCAAAGACCCGGAAAGTAAATAAACGGCAGATGGAAATGACAGAGATTGAATCGTCTTTTCATGCATGTGCAGTACAGGAACGTACGGGTTTTCAGTCGTTTCAATGTGGATGATCAACTTTTCGGAAATGATTGAAAACGATACTGTGGATGCAGAGCGTTTTTAAATGAAAACGCCATTTTCTAATTTATCCGGATTAGTGTAGATGTAGCCTCAGCCTTTTTTCCTTCTGGATCTGTAATGCAGGTGTTCTCCATCAAGCTAATTAAACAATCAGAAAAACAAGAGGAAACAATTACTACAATGGCAGTAATAATTACCAGGCTTGCATTGAAACGTAAGCTAACCACACTTTCAGCAGTGCTTCTCCCTGACTCTCCAGACTGTAATATGCCAGCCTATAAATGGAGCTTGATATATAATTAACAAGAAAGGGTGGCAACAAGTCAAGATGTTAAAATGATTTACAAGTAAACTCATTTCCCAATGGATTCTTTCAACACACTGATTATTAAACATGTGTCAGCATTTTTATTTATAATCAATGCATAATTAAAGCTGTGTGTCTGTTTTGGGTGAGAGAATGTTCTGGAGATTGATTTTGATTCGGTTTTGTTTATTCACAAGCATGATTAAAGTAAAAGTTCAGAGAAATAGGCTTTTGGGAATAAAATTAAAGCAGACATGGCCAAACCTCAGAAGAATGGGGTCTTTTGTGTTTTCTATCTAGGATCTGGGCACTGTAGCCATAAGAGAGAGAGAGAGAGAAAAAAGAGTTATTAAATCTTATGTAAGGCTCAGAGTCTGACACGGAGGATATGCTACACTGGTGATGATTTTAGACAGCTTTTGTAATACTGTGTGAAGATGACCTTCTCTATTATACAATACAAAGAACAGACTGTGGTGCATGACTAATTAAATCCTGTTTAGTCAAAATCAGTTTTATCTCAGTTCATAATTAAGTGTTTGTAACTTCAAAAATTAAGGAACAGTTCACCCAAAATTGAAAATTCTGTCATTACTCACTTTTATTGTGTTCCAAACCCATAAGACTTTTGTTTATCCTAAACAAAACAAATTTAGATTTTATTGATTAAGCTTTCTGACCCTGCATAGACAGCAATGCAACTAAAAATTTCTCAGATCTAGAAACGTAGTAAGAACATTGTTACAATATGTGCATTCTTCTTCTTGTAAACAAGGTTCAGCACGTCTTCTTACTACTGTATGTTTCTGCATGGGGCTGGTAACATTGCAGTTATTGCTCTGTATGTAGAGCCAGAATGTTTTCACAAAAATCTCAGCAAAAATATCTTAATTTGTTTTCAGAGGATGAACAAAGGTTTTACACAAATTTTTTTGCCCAGCTATAGTTTGCCCGTCCCGGACTCTTTTTATGAATCTGTTGTCTTCACCCACCTTGTTTGTGCCTGGACTTCCTTGTGTATAAATGTCCCCGTCTGTGTTTGCCATGTCACGGTTCATTTTCACCGTCAACCCGGTCTTCGTTGCCACTCGTGTCTTTGTTTTGCATTGTTATTTGGATTACTCATTACTCAAGGCGTACTTTTTAAAGGGTTTGGACTTGATATTCTGTACGAGCTGCCCGATGAGGATCTGAACTGGTCACTGGGTGAGCTAATCGACTTCGTGATGCTGTTTTGCGGCTCACCTTTGACTGTATGTTAAGGAGGAGGTTGTAGAACACCGCACCAAACAACCAGTTCATCACGCCACGTGTTTTGTCCAGTCAATGTCGGTTATGCAGTCATCTATGCCTGCCATCTCCAACCCGCATATAACGGGTTTTAGTTTTAGAACTATCTGTTCGGCCCAGGAGGGCTCTATCACTGCCTGTTTGGCCCGGGAGGCCTCTATCGTGGTCTGGTCAGCCCAGGAAGGCAAGGTCGCTGTCTGTTTAGCCCAGGAGGGCTGTGCCGCCTCTGGCTCCGCCCTGGAGGGCAGCTTTGCTGTCTGTTCGGCCCAGGAGGGCTGTCACGCACAGAGTTGAAGTTGCCAGTAGTTATTCTATGATTCTACGAATCTACGATTTTGTCTCTTCCCTTGGACTGTGATTGATGGTACGTTGACCCTTGATCTGTATAACGTTTACCCCACTGTTTCTGCCTTCACTGCTCCCGTTTGCCGGTGCTCGATCCAGTTTCCCTTGACTCTGAGATTAAATAAACATTGTTTGCATTTGAACTCGAACGCCTCTTCCCGTTGATTTGTGACAGTAACACTCAATAACAGGGCGAGAGATAGGAGGTTATTGAAACACTGTTACACAGCGACCTCCTGATCGCACATCATCAAGAGGAATGGTAAGTAAAGTATTCTTACAGGTGCAGGCTGAGGCAGTGTTCCTTGGTGCTTGTGACAGGTTATGCGAAGACACAGTTCCACAGCGATCTCCTGATCGCGACTCATCAACAAGACAGAGGTAAGTATTCTTACAGGTGCAGGCAGAGGCAGAGAACAAGACATCAACAGGTAGTTACCTCAAGCTCATCCCTCAACTAATTGGTGAGAGTGTCTTTTAACTAGTGCAGGTGATTAGATCAGGTGCTTCCAGTTAAGGTCAGGAGACTGAGAGTGAGTGAACGAAGCTGTGCTGGGATCAGTGACTGCTGACGGGGTGACAATCATATATCTCTTTTGGTGAGGAATATACAGTGGGACACACACATACGTACCACTTTTATGTACTTCCATGATGCTTTTTTTTGTAATTTTGGTGCTTGGCAGCCTCCATCTTACTCCTTGAGTACAAAAGTGCAGCGTGAACATTATGGTAAACTGCTCATTTTGTGCTCTTCAAGAAAGTCATATGGATTTAGAACAGCATGAGGATGTGTAAGTGACAACAGAATTAAGATTTTTATTCAAACTATCCTGCTTGAGAGGTTTCGCAGCATTTGTTGCATTTACAACATGACTTGTACTATGAACCGTTTTACCACGAGTACCATGTGACTAAAGACACATGTTACATGTGTGTTAACACATAGTCAGGGTGAATTACAATGCTGTTTATGTCTGCTTGAGCAGTGGGAGATCTGGAATATTCATCTATTCAGAAAGATGTGTTGATGTGGTCTGCAGGTACCAGTGAACTATTAACTTTGCATGTTCAACTACATCATTTCATTTCTCACTCTCAAGAGCATATACATATCATTAGCACTTCATGAAAGTATGGAAAAATGTTTATATGGAAAGGCTTTTGACAGACTATATGACCCTCTTCTGCTCTCCAAACGTGCTACAAAGATTTTTGCCTCCTTCAGTTTGTCCCTTTAGAAATTAGAGCAAACTAAACATGAGCAAAGGCTCAGACAGCAGGTCATTCTCATGGAATGAAGACTTTACACACTTTAAACTGTAAACATGTTTGTCCTGCAGGAAATTACACTAGCAGACAAAGAAAAACTGAGAAATGGAGAGAAGTAGAAACATTGTGGCTGATACAAATAAAATAAAACAAATTCTGGTTTTCCTTTTTATGTGTGTTTAACCTGAAAAATGTTAACTTCTCAATATTAAAATAAATTCAGCAGGTGTGACCAGTAAATTCCTGGTGTGTAAACAAATGTACTTGTAAATGCATTCCTTGGGTGCTGAAAATAACTTATCAGTTACATTTTAACATAATTTCGAGCACAAATGTTTCTAGTACATTCTTCTAACCTGACATTGAGATGTAATGTATTAGATCTTGTAATATGTAAGTTATACATTATCTTTTTGGTTTGCTTTTATCTGAAATGTACCTGCTGAAGTCCCACCTGCTGTTCACTGCAGGATAGCAAAGAAACACATGTGTCCTAGGACAGCAACCAGAAAACTGTCTGTATTTGGAAAGCACAGAAGAGTAAAGATGAGAGTAGCAGAGTGGATGTGGAGAGAACGAGGAAAGAGCGGGAGAAATGGAAGTGTTTGAGCGTGTGTGTAGCAGAACGTTCTCTCTAGTGCCAGCAGACAGATGCATTCAGACAGAGGAGGAGAGACAGAGATGACGGAACGTTCCATGCAGTGGGGAAGGGGCTCCCGTGAGGATCTGCTGGCGAGGGATGCTGTGGATCAGTCAGGCTTTAGTCCTTGGCGGGAAGAGGAGCGGGGATAACTCATCCTGCTAGCAGTCTTCTGACACCACTGTCTGCAAGCCACTCTGGACCTTCGGGATGAAACCAACTGGTGATTGTATATTTGTGTTTGAGGAAAACATAACTCTTATCTAATTAAATGTATACTAAAAGACATTTTGCCCCCACACCCTTAGAATAATTTGTATCAGCCATGATTTTTTAATGGCAATTGACAATTTTTTTCTAAAGACTAATCTAAAACCAGGCACTGAATTAGTGTTCTAAAATATAGATTTTTAAAATGTGAACTAAAAGAAAAAAAGGGTGGTTTAAAGTCCAAGCAATAAGAGGAAAAGGAAAGGACGTGACAAGTGGCCAGGTATGGTTTCCCATACTAGGAATTTGTGCTCTGTGTGTTAACCCATTCAAGTGCACACACACAGCAGAAAGTACTCTGCTCTTTCTGAGTCCAACTGCCTATTCAATATAAAACAGACCTATAGCAATTATCCAAATATGTCAGTCACAAGCTGGTGATTGCTTATATCCTGAACTACTTGACACCTGAAATAAAATTAAATAAAATAAAAAACTGAGTCACTCTATTCTCATACATGCTCTTATGTTACTATCCAGGCATCTACTGCAAGTCCAGCTGTCCATCTTTAATATTTGTGTTTTTAGATGTTGGTAGCAGAGCAGCTCTGAGATGCATTGACTGGCATGACTGGAAATTTGAGGTTTCTCACTATGACAGGAAAGGTTTGGGATGGATTTGAGCCAGCTTGGGTTGTGTAAACTCTACAGTCCTACAGTGACAGGTTTGCATTCTCCTGTCATATAGAGGATACACTTCAATGCAACTTTCAAAAGACCAAAAAATATAATATATGTTTCATAATTGAGTTCTGCAATTATTTTACATTTACAAAATAAATAGTAGCTCAGAGATTTACAATAACTGGCAGTCGAGTTTAGTTTTAGTTGAACCTCGCCATAGCTAGGGTATATTCCTGGTACTGTTACCGGGACCCCTGTCACGTTTGCCCCTTCAAATAAAAACTAGGTGCATGATGTCCCTGTGTGCGTGCAAGCAATTGAAGTGTCATGCCCTGGTAAAGCAGACCCTCTCTCTGACAGACAGACCTGCACTGTGTCACGGCAACCCTCACCATAGGCCTTGAACAGAGAACCTGTGGCTTTATTCTCTAAAGAACTGCATGTCTTATTTCTTGCTATATTTCTATGTGTCCTTCTACTGTCTTTCTTCCCTAGAAGGAAGTTACTGCGATGAACGGGGAGTGTTTGAGCACTAATGATGTTTTATGGTGTCCGATTCTCCTTCGCTGTTGAGTTCCTGTTTACACCCCTACAGCTGGACAATGTCCAGGCGCGTGTGTGTATGTGTGGAGCACGTAGTATGAGCTCATTTGTTGTTCTCCCAAGGCCAATATCCAAGGCAGATAATGTAACATAGTTAAACTCTACTCCCCTGAGAAGGGTGAAGTATTGAGATCAGTATAACACTCAGCATTATATTGTTAGACACTGACATGTTTACAGCACTTATGCACAATAACAAAATCTCTCTCTCTCTCTCTAGCCTATAGTTTCAGATTTGTCAAGCATACCCTATGGATTTTTATAGATTTTTAAATTATTTAATTATCTAAAGTGGCAATTACTGTAATAAACCATGCTAAATGCATAAATGATGTGCATATCTCACAACTAGCTTTAACCATTTTTTGCACAGTATCTTATGTCAAGTAGTTTTTAGTGTATGGGCCTGTCCCAGTATGCACACTTGCGGTCACTTAGGGACCATTAAATGCAAATTCTGTTTATTTTAAAATGCAAAGTATTAAACGTGCTATTAAAGATAAGTGTGTTCCACTGGTTAATCTAAAGTTCTACACACTTGCAGTCTTCACACCATTTAGACACTTGGGCCAAATACAGGAAATACAGTATGTCTTTTAAGTAGTCAAGTGCAAAGTGTGTTTTGGGACAGGCCCTTCCTGTTGAAAAAAACCCAGCTGGTTACGTATGTTTTCAAGCTAAGTTAAGCTGTTCCTTTGCTGGTTTAGGCTGGTCCTAGCTGGTCATGTGCTCGTCCCAAACTGGTCCAGCTTAAACCAGCAAAGAGCCAGCTCAAACCAGCTTCCCAAGCTTCAGGTCGCTTACGAACCAACCAACATGTTGTTTTTTTCAACTGCATCTTAAGTCCACTCAAACTACCTCTGCTAAAGCCTAATAATATATGTTCTTGGCGTGTTATTACAAATTAAGTCTGATGAATATATTTAATGTCTTGTGATTATATAACAGAGGTAGGTAACATTAGAGAGTGCTTTTGTTGTAAGCTGTCAGCTGCTTACGAAGTCACGCTGATTTTATTTGCGGCAGCGACCTCTAGTGGTCATATAACACTTAATTTTGTGTCATTTTGAAGACAATTTCTAGCCATGTTTTGTGCTTTTGGCTGTGCAGCCTCTTGCCTGTTAAAAGAAAGAGAGAGTGTGTTCATCATGCCAGAGTCTGCATTCCAGTCATATGCTCCCTGAATATGTGCACATTTGCAGCTGGTTGTACGGGAAGTTGTTTGGCTGGACAGTATCGTTAAGATGCCAGTGAAAGGAGACAGTGGGCGAATTACTGAAATACAAACTGCCATTCTTTTGCACAATGAGATAACCACTCAAGAATCTCTGTAGGCTTCAGACATGTCTGTATCAAGTGAAATACACCATCAATGTATACGCTACCTCTTAGGAAGGTTATCAGAAAACACATGATCGGTTTTCATAGTTGCTGATGACCTATACAGATATCGTTGTACTTGTATGCAGCTTTACGTTTATATAGAGAACTGACTTTTTAAAAGAAAAACAGAACTATACGCATGTCTGATTAAGATGTCGAAATCAAAACATCACCGGCACTCAAGACTAAGAATACAGCATTTGCCATCTTTAACAGTCATTTTCAATAAATGAAAACAGGAATGATGAAGTTAAAAATATGGATTAGTAACCTGTAACCAGAATATATAGACTGCTATAGGCCTATATAGATATTTACACTTTTTGGTAATGAAAGTACAAATGTGTAACAGGACTAACAGCACTTTTTGGTAAATAAAGTGTTACATTTTATATTAAATAGACAATTGCTATGGATTTAGCATGTAATTACTCTGATGTTACACAGCAGTGGGCAGTAAATTAGGCTTTACATATAAATTGTGATTGGTGTCCAGAATGTTACAATTTATATGAAGTGGCCAGTTCCTGAGGAGTTACCATGTATGTACACTGGTATTACAGAGGTGCACCAACTCCACCAACTCCACCCACTTTACGTATCCCTAAACCTACCCAACTACACCCCTGATCACCCCGTTCCAGTTACTCTTACAAAAACTTCTGTTACAAAATGTAGCTCCTGTTGTAATTCCTGTTACACGACTACTTGTGAAAAAAGTGTTGAAAGTGTAGATACTATGTAGCAATGTGCACTTACACTGTGGTTACATACTAGATACACATACTATGTAAGTACACAGGTATTAGGGACACTTAATATAAAGTGGGACCGTACAGGGTTATCCATTATATTTATTGATCTTGACATTTTGCAAGAAAAGTGTTGTAAGGGGAGACAGGGGCAAGATGTCATTTGGGGTTTTGAGTCAAACACCCAAATATGCAAATGCTTGCTTTCTCTAGCTGTGATGGTGTACAAAGGTTTCAACAATCTGTGGCAAATCATTTTTAAATTAGGAAATTGTTTTGTGAAACTAAACTAAAATTCTAAAATAATTTTTTAGACATCAATAAAACCAAGGTTTCACAGGTTTTTATTATCTTTATTGTTTAATGTATATGCATATTAGTTTATATATTTTTTATAAATCTACGAAAAACCCTGTCACATCAGTGGTGAACATTTAACAGTATATCCAGTATAGAATGACAACATGGTCTGTGTGTGTTGAATATACATTTTTTGGGTAATTATTGGGGAAATGTTCAATAGCAAAAATCTAAATAAATTCAATTCTCTCCTATTGAAATCACATTTGTTTGTTTATTTCTTTTTTATTTCACACTTTGCCAATTAAACCGAAAAGCTAAAATTGGATGATATTGTATGAAGAGGGCTGGGTTAGAAAAAATGGTAAAACATAAACAACAGAGGGTGAAATAAAAAGAGCATGATGCATCATCATAGATTCCTAAGGCAGTGTTGATTCAACTCTGATTCCCCGGTGTAGTTATTCAGATCTCAGAGCAAATAACACACATCTGCACATATATATGATACATAGACACTTGCTTTAATTATATTTCTCTTTGAAAAAAAAAAAATCACTGTTGTTTCTCAACAGTGCTGCCTCTAATTGTCAAAGAATGGAGATGAACAGACAGCGCAAATCTCCAGATTCCTGCTTAAAACACAGCGATCTACCAAAGGACTCAATTTATTTGACGGGGCCCCAAAACAAACATTCCAGCCAGAGGTCTTTTTTTGTTTTTTTAACAGTGTTCCTGTAGCCTTGGCGCAAACCCACCACTTTCTTTTATTCTTTTGTAATAATACATTAAGTGGAAAACAGCAGCGGGTCATTGACAATTCTCTTTCTAGAATGATCTGTGGAGGCGCAATACGGCTTATTGCAGTAATGAGCATGAACATAGGACATACCAAAAGAATCACAAGATTTTCTTAGTCTTTTGAAGAGAAAAAGAATCGGTGATATGTAAAGCTTTTCTCTTTTTCTTCTTCCTCAGATATTCAGTGGAATGAAAACAAATATTAGAGAAACATTCATTGCTGCCCATATCTCCAGTGTGCAGAACTAATCAGTCTTCGCTTGTTGCCCAAGGTCTCTCCAATTCTGATGAACGTTGTTCAGCACCCCCAACAAAGGCAACATCAAAGCCCAAGACTTGCACTCAAAACAGCTCTGGCTTTGTAATCTATTTCACATCCAGCATTCGTAAAACTTGTTTACAGAAAGATCAACTACAAAACTTCTTGGGAAGACATCACTACCTCTCTGACATGAATAATTGAACTGGTGTGATAACCTTAAACTCGCTGTTTTGCCATAATTGCTTTGTTAATAACATTCAGAAATACAGCACAAAGAATGTAAACTACAGTTCTGCTAAGTTTACACGCATGCAATACTCAGTTAAAAGAGGTAGACGAAGCCTCTGGCAGGGAAGGTTTTCAGAGTTTCGAAACTCTGAGAACACTTTCAAACTAGGAAAAGAGACAATACAGAGTGATTATGAGTGAAAACTAAAAGAATCAAATAAACCTATAACAAAAAAGCTGTCAACACTTCCCACAACAACAAACTCCAAGAAGGTAAGTGAAGATGAATTCAATACATTTACATATAATGACACTGAAAACGATACACAGACTAGCTTAAAAGAGAAGGAAGAGAAAGCAAATAAGATTATTATTCTTCTTGGCTATTTGTGAGGGAAGATCATGTTTCTATTAGCATAAAATGAAGTGATTATAAATAATAAATGCTGCAATTTAAATGATACGTTTGATACACCGCACACAAAACTTAAAAAAATAATAAAAAAATAATTGGCTGTCTTTTTTTTTAAACAGCATTCTTTAAAAACATGAAAGCTATTGCAAAATGTTACATCTACTGAATTGTTGCATGAACACACTGGAAAGACTGATGCCCCATTAGGCTATAAATGTATAATTTATTAGAATTCTTTTGAAGAATTTCAATTCATGTTGTCCAAGACCTTGCATGTCCGCATATTGAGACGTTCTGCCACCTTGTGGCTTTGTCATCTTCTGCAAAGAGGAGACTTCCTCCTCACGTCCCTTACATTCACTTCTATGTTTCTAGAATTTCCATTTTAATATATATACATATAAATTGTCAGCTCTTCAAAAGACAGTGTGCACAGTGAACAGTGTGCACCCACAAACATCGAACTTCTTCCAGGTGAGCACAGACGAGTGACCTTGAGTTAATGGGCGAAGCGAGTGAAAGAATGTCTTTCATTAATATGTTTAGGTCTCAGAGCTGCCTGTGGAACAGAACGGATGAAACGCGGTGTGCTGTCTGCTCTGCCCTGCTTTAAAGACAAACCACCTCTGGTAAAATGATGAACTCTCTAATCCTTTGTATTCATTCTTCTGCCCCCAGATTTAAACGGGTACACCGTCTCTTTTCTGCCTGTTAACAGGCAGCAGTATAATAATGTAGTTTCCTGTGATGTTTCAAAACCATTGCTCCAGGCCCAAGCTTAGTCGGCAGCGTACGGGATCAAGAAGAAATGTGAGCCAGTGAAAATGGATAAAAATGGCCCATTGTACCCCAAGGTAGGGAATGATAACTACTAACGTGAGACACAAACAGCATAATAAATTATTCTCTGCTCTTGTTCCAGCAGACCAAAATCAAACTTTTCAGCGTACGCTTGGCAGGCCATTAAAAGAATTTCTTCATGCTCTGAAAACAGAGGCCTTAAAGTTAATTTTGATCTTTCGTCAGAAATGTAAAATACACTTTTCAGATTAATTAAGTTTGCCTGGGTTTAAAGTACTTTGCAAGAAAACGAGGCGCTCCAGCATATGATCCAGATATTTTTAACCTGTAAGTGTTGGTTTTAGTTTCACAGGTAGACTTATATTTTATAAAATATGCATTTGATTTCACTGTTTTTTCACATATCTTCAAGAAACCCACAGCTCATTTGTCAAACACATCTGATGCGATGAGATGTCGTCTGCTCATTAATCTAAAAAAAGTGGAAGTGATTTCAACCATGTTAAGCTGTACCAGGACCATGAGATGCTGTAAATGAAAGAGAGGAAGCATGATATAAGCATGTTATTATTATACACTCTCAGAAATAAAAGTACAAAAGCTGTCACCGGGGTGGTATCTTTTCAAATGGTACACTTTTGTACCTTTTAGGTACTAATATGTACACTTTAGGTATTAATACGTACCTTCAAGGTACGAATACAACCCCTTTTGGTACAAAAATGTACCTTTTGAAAATGTACCGCCCCAGTGACAGCTTTTGTACTCTCATTTCTAAAAAATTTTTATGCATGTAGCCTTATTTCTTGCTGTCCATGCAAGAACTGACTAAAAATGAACCGCTCAAAATATTCTTAAAAAATTAAAAGAAGTTGGATTCTAGTCATTAACACTGACATGAAAGAATATTTTAAATTAGGCTACAGATGTTAAAAGTTACATGTTAAAAGAGATTTGATACATCTTTATTGTACCGATTTGCTAAATATTTCTTATAATTTACACATAAGTAAAAACAAAAACAGAGGAAAATGTAGGTATTTAGTACTGTAGGCTTAGAAACAATACATAGTCTGTGTTTGGTATTATCAAACAACTTAAAACGGCAAACTAAAAAGTATGACTATATACCCTCAAGTAATGCTAATAACCACTGACAAAATAAAAAGCATTGCACAATTGACCACATCGCTAGGTGTGCAAGTCCACCTTTCCACCATCTTTCCTGTGTTTTTTTCAACACCAGCAGTAACTTCACCTAAGAAGAATTCACCCTCTGTCTGTGGAATAATCCATATCGCGAGCGGGGGATTTATAGTATGTTTCTACCTCACTCCTTTATTAAACACTTAACGCACAATTTCTCCGTGAAAAACAACACGACCTTGACTTTCCACTTTGTTTTTGAAAGGATGTAAACATTTCTTTTGGTCTTCGTTTATGGCGTGTTCGGTGAAAGCGCAGACCGAACATCCCCGCTGGAGTTTTAGTTCAACCTGCAGAATTTTAAGCAAAATGGCGACATTGTAACGGATGGAGGACGAAAAAAAGGACTGTAATCAAGTGCCATGGCAAACTTGTCCCATGTTATAGTGTCATTCTCTGGGAAGGTAGGTTTGAAGCTTACAAACGTCTTCCCTTGCCGTGTGTGTGTTTAACTGTGTTGAGAGACGAGTGCGCGATGGGGACAGTGGCTCGAGTCCTTGCATGGGCACGAGAGCTTATATACACGGGCATCAGGTATGTCAACACTGTGCCACTCACGAATCGAGCAAGCTAACATTTCACCCTTCCGTTGTCATATACGCCATTGCTCTGAATAGCGTTGCATTTGGGGAAAAGTTGGACGTTCCTCTGCCATCTGAGTGCACCCGCGCGGTTTCTCGTTTCCCCCTGAAAAACACTTTATACACACTTTTACAAGATGGGTGTCAGAATCGATCCAAAGCCGTGTCAGTCACTGGATGACACGATCCGTTTTTCCGTGTCAGCGGGGAGTTTGTGTCGCGGCCTCTAGTCGCGGGTTTGACACTTGAAGAGCGCAGACGCGTTTAGACGCTCGTCTTGAAGGCGCTCGGCGCGACCTTGATTGGAGGGAATCTGTGCGCAACGCGTTTGCGCACCGCGGCAAACAAACATCCCGCCAGCCTATTGCTTCCTCTCGTAAACCACAGTCGATCATTTTGAATGGTGCTTAAAAGTAGGCCCTATATGAAAAAAAGATCGCATGCCCCCAGAACTTTTGTTTTATATCTTTAGAAAATAAAATAACACCATATATGTGACCATATGGCCCTTCTAAAACATAATATTGATACATCCTGCTTTACCCTCGTAGGTCAGTTTATCAGGTGCACAAACTTTGTTTGATTTACCCCCTTTCTTTCAGTGTTTTCGTTTGCTCACTAGTCAAATGTCAGACTTGCCAGACTGTCTTAACTCTGATTATCTATTTATTAAAATATGTAAATAAATGAACTGAATAAATTAAGTAATTCATCAGCACGGCCTTTTGCTTATATTCAATAGCACAATGCTAAATGAGATTTTTATATTATTAATAAAGGTTTTATGAAATGGTTAAGTAATTATATCAGGTAACTTGATTCAGACAAAAAAAAAGTTAGCCAGAGTGTTAGCTATAGTGACAGAAAAAAGCACTGCAGGCAGTGAGTGGGGAAAAAACCTCACCACACCACAATATTCACATATGGTAATATGGTCTTGACAACAACAAACACGTACGGGCAGCACATAAAAGCGAAATGTCCCTGTGTATTTATACTGTATGTCACACATTGAAATCTGCTTGTCTAATCAGAATAGAGGACTGGAACTACCTGTTGTTTATACTATTGTTAAATATCAAGGACAGATTGGCTTAGAAATATAACCCAGGTTGTCACTTGGGCTGTTATTACAAATGTGTGACTGCATAATTCTCTTCTGGTTTTTACTTTCATTTGCTGTAAGTACCCTTATTATTGTTTGGGTCATTAGTTCTTTGCAATTCTTTGTTTTTCAATTCTTAATTACTTAAGCATTGTTTAACAAATAAAGCTATTCTTATATATTATTCCGCATACAGTGATCATACATATATGGTTTGCTTTGTTACCATAGACACTGGATAAATCTGTTTTAGGAATTATCATTGAGGTGAAGCACTATTACAATGACGGTTTAATATTTCAGCAGATTTCATGGTCTCTTCACTATCATGTCTATTAAAAGTATTTCTAATAATAATAATAGCTATTATTTAGATAATTAAGGAATGAGTAAGTTTTACTGACCACAGTTACTTAAATATTGATTATAGGTTTTGTTTTCGTTTTACTTTGGAGATGTTGAACATAACACCATTAGCAGTTTATTCCGCACTTATAAAGTGTTGCCATGGACAAGAATCATTATTTGAAATGATTTTGCTGCTGGGTCAAGCAAGAATTTTTTAGAGAGCTTATATAACGCACACTTCATTTGCCACCTGAAAGAAGCTTTTTTCTTCTGAAAAGCTTGTTGGAAATTCAGGGGCCATGTCAGAGCCTTGCCTCTGTCCATGCGTATTTGATAATAATCATCTTAATATAATGCAAACAGCAGTCTTAATAGAGATTTAGGAAGGAAAAATCCAATTACTTAAGATAATTGAGGAGGGTCAAGACCAGGAACATGGCTCAGGCACACACTGCCTTGCAACCTGCATGTCCGCAAATGTATAATCAAATCCTTTAAAGACAGATTACATAGCCAGACTCAGAGCCAATTTCAAACAAATTGATTATGTGTCACTCAGCAAGGTCAAATATTTGCACTGAGGCGCTTTTCTAGAATGTGCAGAATGATAAAAATTGGTCCCATCTTCCCTGTTTTTGCTGGGCTCCCAGTTCGCAGTGTTCTAAATGAAGACACAGGGGACTGTTTTAATGGAAGTACACTGGCCTGAATTAGCAAGCCAGCACTACTGCAGCTGGGCCGGAGAGATATTTCAGTAAGCTGTTGATCTAGCCAGAACATTGAGACCTGCATAAATCTATTAGAGGAAGAGGCCAAGAGAGAGAGAGGCCTATTTATCCAGTGCTATGCTCTGACTATTAGCTGCTCATTCCATATCATTTAACCTCTAGCATGACCTCTCATTACAGCCACCAGACTCGTTAGTATATTAGAATGTAATGAGCTCTTTTACTTAAATGAGATCTTGAACTTAATGATTAAGCAGCTGTGCTTTGATGGATAGGATAGCAGCAATTTAGATGTGTTACTGTAGAAAAATATTGATTTCTGTTCATTAAAGAATCCGAAAAAAAAAATGTACCATTGTTTCTGCCAAAAATATTAAGCAGCATAATTGTGATAATGGTAACATTTCACAATAAGCTTCATTAGTTAACATGAACTAAGAATGTAAAATGCTTCTACAACATTAGTTAATGCACTAAACTTTACAATGAACAACTTCATTTTCATTAACTGATATGAACAAAGATTAACAAATAGTGCGATAAATGCATTGATAATTGTCTGTTAATGTTAGTTAATACATTAACTAATGTTAACAAATGACACCTAATTGGAAATTGTTACTGCTATTATAATAATACTGTAATAATGCATGCTAAATGTTGTGTGCCAAATAAGTATATGATCATGTGGTATTGAAGAATGGAGTAATGACTGCTGAAAATTCAGCTGTCAAAAGAAAATATTAGATTTTTAAAGTTACTTTTGTGTTACATGTTGCTACACATATATTTTTTAACCTCCTAATGTGTCTAATAGTAACAGTTCTCTGTATATCTGTATGTTCATGTTGCAGGTGGGTTTACTGAGAACTGCAGGGTGCCAATGCTTTGGAAAAGACTGGTAGGAAGCATATATGTATTTAAAAGAATAGCAATTGAATGTCTTTTGTCTTCTGTGTTGTTGCACATCACAGCAGTCTTATTAATCATTGCCAATTGTTAATAAGCACGTGGAAATTTAGTTAAAAAAGAGATGAAATGCTGACAGAATCAGGATGGAAGCAGCGAATGTAAGATTTGTGTCTTTGCTAATGTTGCTGGAAAGCTGGAGTGACAGTGCTCTGGCTGCCTGTACACAGCACCAGGGGTGTGTGTAATGTTCCAGATATTTGGTGGCATGTCTCAACACCTTGAGCTGAGGCACAGATGTGTGAACTGCTCTGATACTATAGCTGGGTGTGATCACCAGTCAAATTAAATCAGAGCTGTCAGTTACGCTTGTCACAGGCATACTTCCCGTCAGCCTGGAAACCTGGCAACCTTCATCTTCCTCTAGCAGCCCTCCAGAAAAAGGCCAAAAAGGGGAATCTGGGTATAATGTTGTGTGAGCAAAACTGCCAAAATAATTTTGTGTAATTGGACAATGATCCAACAGAATCGAGATGATGCGAAAAATGTTAACCTGTCTGCGTTCCGCATTCAAACGGTATCTTTGTCTCTGAAGTTTGTCTTGGGATGTGTGCCAAAATTATTTGACAGATGCGATTGTCGCCGGTTAGTCTCGTTCCAAGTCGAGAGCTTGCCTCTCTCTTAACGCAATTCTCACAACTTTGAAACTGATATGGCATGGGTGTCCCGCCAGTCAGTTATCCACAACCCGGATAAGCAAATGAGAACACTTCTTCCTATTAAAGACTTTATGAGGGAAGTTACACATGTAAAATCTCTCAGCTCACCAAAAGCTACAAACAGACAGCTGCAGCCTCGGGCTCCAGATCTCACACTGATGACTTCACCACTAGGGGCCAGGATTTGATCACTAATGCTCTGCAGGGCGCTAAACTCAGTTACACTTAAAAGATATGAATGCTTGTCTCTGAAGATTCTAAAGAACTGCCATTCCATTCATAGTCTATTTTTAAATAATCGTAGCTGTGTCAGTATGACATGTTAGTAACAGTTTGACAGTGTTACTTAGCCTTAAGAACAGCTGAAAACTTTGCTTGATTTTTGTTGTATCTGATAGTGTGCATTGATTGTGCTCGAGTGAAATTACACAGTCGTCTAATACCACTTTTATTTGTGGTCTCTGGCGTTTTAAAAAAAGGGACCACAGAGGAACAGAATCCATCGGAACAGACGCGTTTGTAAGCGCCTACAAGAGATTCCAGAATCAATAGGACCAAGGCCGTAAGAATGTTCTATCGACGCTGAAGAGTGTCTCTTACTGAGCACCAATTAACCAAAATTAAATCCACTGTTTCTATTGATTGAAAGGGTAAAGGCAAAAGTTTGCTTGAGAATTAACTGTCAAGCCCCCAAAACCTTTTTCTTGCAAAATCCTTCAAGGTTGTGGTTCATCATTCTCATTAAATTTTCCAATTATTCCTGGAGTTGGATGTGATATTTTAGAGCTTTGAACAGAGGTTGCAGGGTGATGTGTGATTATAGAGCATTTCTGTCAGGAAGAGATCATTGAATTATATGTGGTATTAAGAGAAATGAGAGTGTGTGAATGGTTTACCTGTGCAGTCGTTATATATACTTATATTCACAGGTTCGTTTGAAAATAGAAAAATTTAATTCAAAGCATTAATTATTATCATTTCATAATTTTTTTTCAAAGAAAAATATTTTTAAAAGGAAGAAATCTTTTGTCCTAATCCCTTTTTTAAATTAATTATTATTATTATTATTATTATTAAATATTACACAAATATATTTCTTTTCGTTTATCTTTTTTGCTCATGGTTTCTTTTATTTTATATGTTTCCATCCTATTTTCTATTCTATTCTCTTTTTTTTCTTTTCTATTTTTATATTTTGATTTTACTTGAAATTCGATGCCTTTTTGAAAAAGGTTTATATACACACACACGCACAAATATATATATATATATATAAAATCTGGTTATAGCAAGTCTGGCCAAATGTTGCAAGAGCCATCTGTTGGTCATCAGTGGTACTGACCAGTGGGAAGTACAAATTCTGTCAGCTAATGGCTTAAATATATATAAAATAAAATAATAAAATAAAAATAAATAATAATAATAATGATAACAAACATTTGTGAAATAAGTATATTGAATTTAAGTAGTAAGTGTCTTTTGTCTTGTTGCACATCACAGCAGTCTTATTAATCATTGCAAATTGTTAATAAGCATGTGGAAATTTAGTTAAAAAAGAGATGAAATGCTGACAGAATCAGGATGGAAGCAGCGAATGTAAGATTTGTGTCTTTGCTAATGTTGCTGGAAAGCTGGAGTGACAGTGCTCTGGCTGCCTGTACACAGCACCAGGGGTGTGTGTAATGTTCCAGATATTTGGGGGCATGTCTCAACACCACCTCCATGTTTTCTGAAATTAATATATTTACACCATGCTATGTTTGTTTATATAGTAAATAATAAGGGTGTGACGAGACGAGACGCAGTTTTTTTTTTTTAGATTTTTAGACTTTTTAAAAATAAATCCTAAAATATAAAATAAAATATATTGGGAGAAAATGTATTTTATTCAACAATTGTATAAGGGTGTATTTTGTATTGAACTTTTTGAATGAATTTGAATTTTAATGAATTACATGCAGTAATAAACAACATGTGAACACTGCAAAATATTTTGCCACAAACTGACAGGCAAGTCATTGACAATAAATAACAAAAAATGTAAAATAGTATAAATAAATAAAAACAAATAACAGAAATATTCTGTTAAAAGCAGGGTAAGCGATATATTCAAAAAAAGCTTCAGAAAACAGTCGGTCGAATACCTAAACAAACTAAACAAGCACCGTGCCAGCTTGAAGGCCAAAGTATACTTCGGCCATCTGCATTACATAATTTTTGTCATCAGTGCAGACAATTTTTTGAGACCACATGGACTGTACGCGTAAAAATCAACAGTGTATACGCGAGAAGAATGCTGAAAGAGTGCAAGTCCATTGGTGGCATTGCGCATGTATTGAGCTCGTCCGTCCGCTCAATTACGCGATTGAGTATACTTTGAAAGCTGTGTGGATGCGGCCTTAAGTCTGTCTAACACTGGACGTGATAAAGCGACCATTGAAAATCATTTGGAATTTGTGTCAGCACGTCATAAACAGAATGCGGCAGCAGTTTCCTGTCGGAGATTTGTTGCGCATACCACAATGGATATTGCCAACACATCGCATCTCACCTGATCTGTTGCTTATCAAGCGCCTCATTTTTATCACTTTCGGTTTGGTCAGCTGCATTTTGACTTCACAAAGTGCCGCATTTTGCGCACAACCAGCCGATGCAGCAAGAAAAGTGACTTCAGCACCCTGTTATTGATAAGAGCGCCTTAATTGGAATAAAAGGAAGGGCCTCTCCTTCTGTCTTTTGTATACATTTAGTGTTATACTAATTAGCTTCCCATCGTCTCCCAGCTAGCATCTTCTTTACAGCCCGCCGGGAGTCTCTCGGGAGGTTATTTACATCTCTCCATGGGGCCTTTCTCAGGCGACCGAGCACATCCCCTACCACTCCTCCTGCACGCATGCAGCCTCTTCTTTGATATATTTGGGAGTTGCTCTGATTGAGTGGGCCTCTGGTGTTAATGACCGGTCTGGATGCAGCTCCGCCCCCTCATTCAGCTTTAATAGATGCCATTGACAACCAGCAAGGACTGATAAAAATGTGATGATTTTTTAATATCCTAAGGGAGCCTGTTCAGGGGGAGATGGACCAGAAAGTGCAAGCTTTGCTTTGTGCGGTTGAGAACGGGTCGCTTTTTGATTATTTAGATTAAGTATCGGTTAAACAGATAGTCAGTTTGAATGTTTGGTCCTAATTTGGATAGCAACCCTCTGCCACTATTTGCCCTTTTCCACTTCCCTCGCTTTTATTAGGTTGTTCATGTCTTAGCTTGTACGGCACATTACGTTTTAAGAAAAGGTAATAAAAGTTGTTTCATCCCGAAACCTGCGGCGCTTGACATTTCTCCAAATTTAAGCGTATTGATGTCTGCTCGCTTAGACCCGATCCCATCCTCAGCGCGCAGACAAGCGTTGACATTGACACGCTTTCATCTGATTGGTCACGTGTCTTCAGCAAAGCGGCAGTGACAAAGTTAGCTTTTTTCTTTCGCACTACTCAAGCAAGACAGATGCATGTGAGTCTGCCCTCGATCACAGCGGTAGATACGCACCCGCGTAGCCCCGCCGTATTTAAATCAGATCTCCAGTAAACAACACATTTCACGTAAAGAAAAATCGACGCAGCTGAAAAGCATCCCCAACTCATGACCTCAGAGGAAGTGTATTTCATGGCGCATCACTTTCATATTTTACACAGAATAGAGCGCAACAATCAATGTTTACTTTTCATCAAGAGATGTGCCACCGCGTAAAACTACCGCAGTGATGCAACTGCCAGAAAACTTTCGCCCCCTTCTTTAAGTGACAAACTCTTTGCATCATTCTTTAATGTGTGTGAGAGAGAGGCTACTGGTTTAAGGGCCTGTCGATCTGTGCTACTTCGCACCCACTGCCCGGCTCACAATAAGAGCGCCCTCATTAAAACTGAAACCCAGACCTGCTCAGCTTTTTCTTTTTCCTGCTCCCTTGCTCCCTTTTTAAAACAGAGAAGTTTTAAACTGACAACGCCACGGGAAATCCCCATCAGACATCCCTCCCTTAATCTGTCTAATTTTGAAAGGTATTGTTTAAGGCTTCAAAGTTTATATGGTTTAATCCTCCTCTAACACTACAGGCCAGCAAATGAGGCCTTGTCAGCAGCTCTGGCACCACTAATCTACTTCACACAACAGAAAATCCTCCTTCTAGATAAGGTTGCATAGGTTTCCTGTGAACTCGCCTTTTGATGTTCCTTACCTGCTATTGAACATGACTTCTGTCTTAACCCAACTGTCACTCACACCCTGTCCCCTTTTATCATGCCCAGTGACCCCCCTTTCCCCTCTCCCCGATCCTAAATCTACCATCAGGAGGAGCAGGCGTTTCACTCGCTCTATTTTAGGAGGCGAGGTGCGTGATTGAGTCCGTGAGTACGTGTTGATGCTCTTTTCATTCGGGTTGAGGAAGGATGTATTCTTTTTTTTTTTAAATCCAGAGACAAATTTGTGTGGACTGTTTTTTTGTATTTTAAATCCGGGTTAGTTAACAAAGCCGTAACATTGCATCACCGTGGCTATGAATGGCAACCCCTGGAAAATGCAACTTTGCAGTGCTGTGGCAACCAAGATGTTAGAGTTGGCAGCCTTGGCTCCTGGTAAAGCAGTGGTTTGTTAGACACAGAGGGGGAGATCTGTAAGGTAGCCGCCCCTGCGCTCTGTGGAGATTGTGTATTGAAGCAGATTTATTGCTGAGCTCTCAATTTCCACACAGCGTTCAAAAGAAATTGGATTCTTGCCACTCTCCGTGCATCTTAGTTTCTTTTATTAGAGATCTTTTCCAAAAGAAGGAGAAAGGGGGGAATAAAACAACCTCAAAAATGACAAAGGGTTGTAATGTATGGTACAAATTGTTTGCAAGAAATGATGGCCTTCTAATACGTATTTGCTTTTTTGTATAGCTCAGACAGTACAAATGAGTACAAAAAAGGTTTGTTGACTTTGGATAAAACATTCTGCCAGGTCTTTTAATATAAAAATTTAAGTCAGACTTTATATTAGGTGGCCTTAAATACTACTTAAATTTAAATTAACCATTTGGTAAAATGGACTTATTCTGCACATAAGTGTTTTAACAGTGTACTTATATTTTCAAAATACTTACATCTGTAATTACATTTATAATTTCACTGTTGACCCATACCTTACACCTTAACCCGTCCTTAACCACCAATCCTGTCCCTAACCTTACCTGCATCCTATCTCAATACAAAATGAACACAATAAGTGCATTGTACTTATTTCTACGATGTAAGCATATTTTAGTTAAGGTCACCTAACGTAAAGCATGAACACATTTAGTGTATAAGTGGAAAGGCTATAAACGGGTCAGGCTTTTTTTTTCTATAATAATAAACAAACAGTAACATTTTTGGAAAATTGAACCCAGACTTGTTAGCAGAGACTACAATTTTACAAGTTCTAATTCAAGTAATTGAATTCATTATTAATCAACAAACAAAATATGTGTTCCCTTGAAAAAAATAAGAAGCTTCTCTTGTCCCGTCAGCTGTAGCACTGTGAGACCCAGAAAGAGTTTCCTCCTGTCACAACTGCTCTGTGCGTTCACGAGACTGTTTGAGTTGAACGCAATGCTTTTCCTCAACATGGCAAGAGAAGAAGAGAAAGACAGGCTCTCCTCAGTCTCTGTGAGGTGTCAGGTTGAATAGCTACCCGTTTGTTTGCTCACAGCTGTGCTTTGTTAGTCTCTCACACTTGAGAAGCGGCTTCATAAATTCACAGTGTGTCAAACAAATCAATAACTCCCATTAACCGAGGAAGATTCTCTGCTCTGTACTTGAGGGGCCACGACCTTCCCTCTTTGTTTGGATGTGGGTTTTTTTTTTTTTTGCTGTGAAGGAGGAAGAGAGGATGGGGGAAATAAAGGACAGGTAAAAGAAAGAGAGAGAAAGAGTAATAGAGAAAGTGAAATGGAGTTGGGCATGTTGCCGATTCACATAGACAGATATACTGCTCTGAATGACTTGCCACACTTAGACTTTCCAACAGTTTCTGTAGTCCTCTCTTTTAGGGGAAGCGTCTGAGGAAACTACAAGAGATTTCACAGCTTCATTCAGTTGAATGAGTATGAAGTGTTTTGGTAATCAATTTCTGTTTCGTAGAAGCATAGCTCCATAGGTCCATGTCTTCACCCTACTTTAGGTTAGCTATTTTTAAATAGAGATTTTAGTTCTTCGTCCCTGCGATTGTGTCTCATATTTATAGAACATACTTAATGGTTCTTTGCACTTGTAGTGCACCACATAATTGTATTCTTGGAACATATACTTCCAGTTTTTGGCCTTCTGTCATCATCATAAAAGTGTAGTAGGTGAAAAATAAAGTTGAAGACACCAAAGTGGAACATAGCAAGCAAGTAGTATTCTCCTGTGATTAATAAATATCCAAGAAAAGTTTACCTTCTGGGGTTCCAGAATAATGTGTAATGATAATATGCAATTATCACCTCTTATTTTTTCAGCAGTAACCTCAAGATGAGGTGCAACTCGAGTGTTAGAACAAGTGCTGATGGAAAGAATAGGGGCTGAGAGAGAAAGAGAGCGAGAGAGTGCACATGACATATGTGTGTCGTGTAAGTGTTAAGTGCTCTTTTACTTGTGCAGTTAATTTAGACTGATCACAGGGGGACCTCCTCTGATTCATTGTTGTTTGTGAATTCAAACATGTTCATTACTGAGCATATTTCAAGGAGAGAGTTAGAGCGAGATTGAGAAAAAGAGCTAATCGCTTCAGATTGATCTCCGTGCCGAGCGTAAATGTGTTTAAGCTCATAATCCTTGTAAATAGCTTCCAGCAAGGCAAAGGCAGCCTTTTAACATTGACTAAATGAAGTAAATAGAAGCGAATGAATTTTTAAAAGACGCATTGCAGTTGAACCCTGTTTGTTATGTATGGAACAGATCAGTGTGGAAACTGGAAGCTAATGAGGCCTGTAAATTTAGAGCTGAAATCATATTCTGAAGCTTTGCCACCCTGCTGTTTAGGGGTTTGCAGTGAAGTTCGTTTTTAAATGCAGAGCGTCTGTTCTCCCTCCGAAAGCCCCTCACACCCCAACAGATGGAGAGAATATGGAGCTCGGAAGGTTTACCTAGGAGGTGGTAACAGTGAAGCCACTCATTAACACTGAATTTAACACTTCGTTAGCAACGCGGCTTCCTGTTGAGAGCAGCCAGTGCTGAATGTCAAATCCTCAGAGCATACACTGTGGCCTAGCAGGACAACAGCAAGCCTGGGCCCCTTTAACACACCCTTTAAACACAGTCCTGTTGTCCCACAGGTTTGCTGGTGTTGAGCTGTTGAAAACCATCAAATATAATTAGATCGGCTGATGACACCTGAGGTATATTTCTCTGGCTAGTCATGAATGGGAGCTTTCTACCTGAGTGTGTGTGTCTGTCTCTGTGTATATGTGTGTGCAGTGTGCCAATTTGTCAGGTTTGAAGCAACAACAGTCTCGTGCTGGGATGTGCTTTGGCACCATCAGAGAGTGATAAGACATAATAATATGATCTTATTGGTGGTGTGCTTTGTTCCCATGGAAATTGGTCAATTTTAGCAGGCGGCTGAGAACTTTGGTGGAAGAACCAGGAAGGTTAGATCCCAGAGGTGCATTCACATAATTAAGCTTCCTCACCAGGACTTCCAGGGCTAACGTTGGGGTGTGTTGTGAAAAAAAGCGGTGACAGTGGGTGTTTGAGATGCATATTGTGGTAAAAAAAATGATGGCCGTTTTAGGCCAGCATTAGTATGTCTTAGAAAGCATGATTCTTTGATGCTGCATATTTGTAATGCACTTCTTTTTTCAATAAGATCTATTAATTTATTCAGAAATACATTAAAGCACAGTTCATACCCACAATGACCTGAAATGTCTGTTTTACTTTATTAATTTAACAATATTTGATATGTTCTTTTGATTGCATAAATGCAAAAAATATTAATGTGAAAGAACTGTTACCTTCATTACAGTATTTTAAATTATAGTATTTTAAAAAATTTTTAAACAAAATTGCGTAACTGCTTAATACCTTTGAGTTCTAAAAGGTATGTGGTGCAGCATGTTAACCAACATACAGAGAGAGAGAAAGAGAGATAGAGAATGAAAGAGAGTGAGAGAAAGAAAATATGAGAAAGTATATCAGAGAGAGGACTGTCATCATAAATATTTTTGATACTTGATATTTGTTTCTTGAAAGTAAATATATATATATATTTTCATTCATATATTAATTTATGTGTTTTCTTGTCCTTTATCAAGGACACTGTCCACCATGACATTGACTCTTCTTAGTAGTTATATGGAGATGCTGACTTGAAACTGATCACTTGTCTCTCTTTTGCAGACTGTGTTGTCTCTGTTATGGCGGCAGTAAAAGAAAGTGCAGAGGAAGACAAAGAGGTAGAATCTTCCTCTGATGACACTCAAGAGCTGACAAGCACATCTTCTCCAAACAACAACAATAACAGCTTGGATCCACCAGAGCCCCTGCCCTTGGACAGTCACCAAAACCCTTTAAATGGAGTCCAGCCGAACCCATTTGTCTGTGGTAGCGTCCCTGCTGCCCCCAGCACAAACGACTCATTGCCTTCAGGAGCACTTGTTAATGGAGCTGCTTCACACTGTACCTCAGAGGAGCCCTGCGTCCACAACAAAGACATGTCCCCTCTGCCCAGGACAGACACCAGCCCTGAGGTGTTACCGCCTCCCAGTGAGCTTCAATCAGACACCCGGCAGAAAACAGAAGGGTGCGCCCTAAAAGTGCAGCCCGCACGGGCTTCATCTGAATCAAACAACAGTGACGGTGAGGCCCCCTTAGATGTGCTGGTGGGGGAAGGCTTGGATAACAGACCAATCAGCCGACTGTTGGCTAGAAAGGGAATCAAAGCAGGGTGCTTATGGGACTTTGATTCTGAGTTGTCAGAGAGTTCTTCTGATGACTGTGATGGTCTGAACTGGGGCCTGCAGGAGAAGTTCATGCAGATACTGTTGAAAAGCAGCGTAGCAGGTGATGGAGTAAGAACAAAGGTAGAGATTGATGGAGCTCCACCTGCCAAGCGAAGACGGAGGATGCATAAAAATCATGCCATGGAGAGGGCTGACACTGGAGGACAGGTTTATGATGGCTTTGATTACGCATCCCAGAATTCCCTAACTGACGAAGACTCTGATTTTGAGTCGTCCATTAACAAAGAACATGCCTTCAGGAAAGAGCCAGAAAGTTTGAAAGCATATGCCGGTTTGCGCCTGGAGAAATTCTGCGACAAGTCGGCTGCCATGCAGGAGCTAATTTCAAGCGAGAAGGAAGAGAGATGTGATGAAGGCGGCAGCGACGTAGAAACAAACACCTACATGGGTGAAAAATCGGCACGGTTAAAGACAAAAACAGGCGAGGAGCTGTCCTTCTTCCCGTGTTCAAAGTGCAACGATAATTTCAAGGAGAAGAGGCATTTGCATAGGCATATGATGTATCATTTAGATAGGAATAATAAGGTGAGACAAGAAGACATTCCCCGACCCTTTATATGTAGAGAGTGTGGGCGTTCGTTCCGAGACCTAACCTCTCTGCAAAAGCACATGATAATCCACCAGGTGCGGAGGGAGAGACTGATGGAAGAGATTAAAGGTTTCAGTAAGATAGATGTTGAGGGAAGAAGAGCTTGTCTTCAGTGTCCCCAGTGTGTCTTTGGAGCGAAGTGCCCCAAAACTTTCGTCCATCCTTGCAAAACTAATGAGAAGGAGAAGCCGCCTTATGGCTGTGAGGTATTTGATAACATGACTATGACTCAAATGGATGGACACGAGTGCACAGCTCACCACAATACATGTGGCAAGACTGGCGACTTTTTTGTATGTCAGATTTGCACATTTAGAAGTAAGAACATGTATAGTTTCAGAAAGCACGTGGAGCTTATCCACGGGCAAAATTTTCAGAATTTTAAACCTCAACAACACAGCAATGCAGATGACCACATAAAAGCTGTGTTGGACCAACCCAAAAATATGGATTCATCCATACTTATGCCAAAGATTCAAAGCACAGAGAAGCGGTCTGTTAGGGACAGAGTTCAGCTGCCCTTTAGGCCCAATGGCTCAGCTGACCTTAATGTGAAAAGCAAAGACACACATAAAGTCTGTGATGGTTTCGGCTCCTCGCTGATCAAATGGAGCCCTGGCAGCCCAGCAAACAAGCTGTCACCATTCTCACTGAGAAGTGACAAGCCAAGCAAATTATCCCCTCTGCCTACAGAGAAAATAGACGTGACAACAGGTCTCCCGTATGTCGAAGAAGACAATCAAGAATATGAAAGCGCTGTCTCCGAAAAGAGGACAAAATATCTTTCTAGCTTTGACGTACATCTTACAACGAAAACAGAGATCGTGAGAAAAGCAGCCTGTCTGAACCCTGGCACTGAGAGCCGTCCCAAAGAATCTTTAGCCGGCAGTACTTTAGCACTGCAAACACTGCGGCACAAAGTACCCTCCAAAAGAAAAATGTCAATCCCGTATCACAACACCCATGCCAATATTCCTCATGTGCGTCTTCCAAAATGTGAGCCTGAGTCTCCACAGTGGGACTCTAGTACACCACAAGAGGGAGATGACTATGAAGGTGCTCAGGATTTCAGCGACTGCACCAAAGAGTCTTCGGATCAGTTTTATAGCAATACCCCCAGTGATTATTTTATCCCTTTCAACAGCAACATTCCGGACTATGCCAATCATACTTATCCAGACAATAGCACTGAGGTTGACAGTGATGATATTTGTACATTTATAGTGAAGGAAGAGTGTATTGAGAGTATAATAAGTGAAGATAACCCTGATCATGTTGATTATCAACAAAATGAGCCTTATGCAGAGTACATTGTCAACCCTTTGCCTTTGGTGGGCAGGAAGTGCTGTCCCTATTGCCCTGCAGTGTTTGAGTCTGGAGTGGGCTTGTCCAACCATGTGAGAGGACACTTACATAGGGTGGGGCTAAGTTATGATGCTCGTCATGTGGTGTCACCTGAGCAAGTGGCATCTCAGGACCGCCAGCCTCGCATACGCAGAAAAATTCCCTCAGTGAATCGCAGAATCAGAAAAGGTGATTATTGTTCACCTTTCCTTGTTCAAGTCATTGTGATTTTAGATAATGCTCTCTAAAATCACACATGCATAACCTTTATTTATGTTTGTGTACAAACATTTCTACATGTAACTTATTCATTTAAAGTAATTATGTGCTTTCATCATGGCAGATAAGCCAGAGTCTAAAACCGAGCATACCTGTCCGCTGTGCCTGGGCTGGTTTGACACTAAGACCGGCCTCTCCAATCATGTGAGGGGTCACCTGAAGCGGATTGGCAAGACAATTTCGGGTGCTAGCAAGTCACCTCTCTGCATCCTAATGGAACTTCTTCAGGATGAGACGGAGTACAGGAACATTATGAGGGTGTTTGGTTCCAGACCGCACTTATCTAAACCTTTTGTCTCTCAAAAGTTTGCCAGCAGCGATGGACTGTTTCTTACATCCTCCGGCATTCCCATGAAGATCCATCATACAACTGGCCCAACAGATGAATGGACAATGATCAGACCCACACAGGTCGATAGAGAGAGAAAGAGGACCGATAAGTTTCAATCTAGCACTTTAGAGGATCTGCTGGGAAATACGAAAGTGGAGCAAGAAATGGAGGTTGAAGGTTACTCCGAGGAGGCCAGGACTCCTTTGACCAGCTCCTCTACTAGTGGCAGTTTACCCAGAACACCATCTGTGAAGCTGGATCCTACCTGGAGCCAAGGTTAGGAACCACACACTCACTTAAGTGTAATTTGTTGTTACTCAGGAATTCATTAAATACTAATTTACATAGCATATTTTTACATAAATATTTAAACACCAATACTGCAGCTGCAGACATTAGTAGTCCCATTGAACCTTTTAATGAAGAATTGACCCTCAAATATTAATGATAAAACATTCCATGTGTAATGATATGTTTTCTCAGCAACAGCTTCAGTATGTGTAAGCATCTTTAATAACAGGTTGACTGGTTCTCCACCAAAATACATACAATATTTGAGTTGATTAACTTCTATATGTCTGTACCAACTCACTTTTCTTCCAGCATTTAATGGTCCACTACACTAAAAAAACATCTGTAAAATTTATGGTAACAAAATGGCAGCTGTGGTTGCCGGAAGTCAACAGAAAAAATATGATAACAACATTTTAAAGTTAAATTTACAGTTAAATAATGTAATTTGATATAATGTTAATTTACCAATCTATTAAAGCACTGAAATCTGTTTTGTATCTTTCAAATACACTGCTAAGCACCAAATGCAGGTGGTGACGAAAAAAGTTATATGGTGAACCCAAGCCCCTAACAAGCATCTTTTAAATATGAACCTATAGATGGTGCTCAGTGTGATTCACACAAGCACTAAACAGCACCATGGTAAGACTCGTTAAACTGAAATATACAATATGAATTAATTTCACAAAATTACATGTAACATACAACCCTAATAACATAATTGAAAAGAAAAAAACAGTTATAGTAACTTAGTTCAAAGAAAAAAAACATCAAATTCAAACTAAATTTGAAATGCAATGCAGGGAATGTCAGTTTACAGGTTTTCCCAAGTGATTTTTTTCTTGGTAGGAATTTACCATTAACCATTTAACAGGTTTTTACCATGACATGTTCACAGTATTTTACTGTTAAAATCACTGTAAAAAGTTTTTAAAGTGTAGAGGGAAAATATACAGTGAAAAATTACTTACATTTTGGTTTGTTCTCTTGTACAAAGCCATTATCAAGTCTCTGAAATTCAAATTTGTATTTACAATAAAATTACCTTCCTTATATATTTGATTACATACTGTATGCCCATTTAGCATCAAGTTTAGTGACTGAGAAATTATTTGGCTCCTAATTGGCCATTAATTTCTATTTTCTCATACATTGTAAATGGACAAGAAGAGCTTGAAAGTACCACTGATACTGAGCAATTTTAGTGAAAACAAAACCCCTGCATGACAAGAAGCTTTTGCCTGTTCACTGACAGCTGAGCGTGTGATCTGTCTTGTTTCGAGTGAAGCTGAATCAAAGAATCTGAGACTGACAGACAGGTGAGGTTTCAGATATCTGGGTCACAATCCAGCGTTGAACATTCTTTATTCCCATAACATAGGGTTTTTATTGTTGTTAGTCTTTTGTTAATAGTTATAGCCCTTGAAGTGTAAATAATAAAGTAGTTTGTTAAGTGCCGTACCATTGATTTGAGATATTTACAGTAAGCATGGGTAGAAATGATCAATACGGTGTAACATGACTGCACAGCCTTGCTTCACAGCTGCTCTCATATGTTTTTCCACCTCTACTGCCTTCATTATTTACAGTGCACCTTAAACCCAATTTCAGTCATACACTCCATATTAAATATGTATGACAGACGTCTCATACTTAAGACAAAGTTCTCTTCCTGTAACCTTGAAGATGCCAGTTGATGCCATTAAAAGAGAGAGGAAACACAAGATTCACAGAGTGCATGGTAAAAGTTTGCCACTCATTGAAATATTGTAGCAGGTACAAAAAGAATGAATGTCATCAAAAGTGGCTTTGAAATTCAAATGTAAAACGCATAGCGTTCTTTTATGTACTACTGGAAACACATCAGCTGTATTTGCACATCTTTGTTTCATGTCTACCCAAATAAAACTCCCATTTCATTAATAAAAAAACTAATTAATGAAGTTTCACAATCACATTTATTTCACAGGTTGTCTATTTTAATTGGACATACACTGGCTGAACAGTCAAATCAAATGTATTTAACAGTCTCAGATAATCAGGTCTGTTTTTTTTTGTTCTGCTGGAACGCTTTGATTGGTAGTTGAGTGCTAACAATTATTGCAGGAGGTTCAATGAGGAGAGTTAGGAAAAAAAGAAGTGTTTTTCAGAGTAGTCTATGAGTAGAAATGCAAATCATGAATTATTATTATTTTTTTTTTTTTAATCAGGTAAAACAATAATAGCTTATCATCTCAAGGTTCTTGTGTATGTACTTTTGTTTGCATCTTAGTGTAGTGACCAAAATACTTTATCTTCAATCTTCAGTGATTTTTTTATTAGGACTTTTAATTAAAATGTAATTAAAATATAATAATTTATGTAACTTCTATATTATGGAAAGAAGCACTGTCTATATGCAAACCTTTTTATTATTATTATTTTAAAATTCTGCAATTGCACAGCTGATACTACAGCACAGAATGAGTAAGAAACCGTCCACACAGGCTTTCAAAAACATCAAAACAGACATCAAATTGACACCAAAATTGATGTAAAAAACTGGTCAAATATGCAAATCAAAGTGGTGTTGAAAACTTGAAATTATGTTGATTATATGTAAATTGAATGTCAAACAAGTTTTAGTGTGGTATTAACCTATTTTCACCCAATTACCACTGGAAGAAACTGCCATCTAAACTCAGTATAAAGACATTACAGCATCCTGATCCAGTCTTGTCCAATATTTGATGTCAAATTGTTATCAAGGTGCCCACTGGGATATGCAATAGGCCTACAACATGAACATCATAAACACATTGTACCTAACAATAAATTTTTCTTGACCCAAATATATAGTAAATTAACCTAATATAAAGAGAGATCAAAACATCTAATTAGTTGGCAGCCCTAGGTTGTAATTAGCCCTTTTGTAATTACTGTATTACAAACCCTGATTAGTATATTTTTTAAACATTTCTACCATATATTACAGTCAAGCTTCGTATAACCGCTGTGGAATAGCATTGAATGAACTCATTTCTTCTAAAAATACAATGAGAGCACATTAATAGTTTCAAACATTGCCCCTAAAAAACAAACAAACAAACCAACAAACTGAGTGCAAAACCTGAGAACATGCAACTACATGTCCTCAAAAACAGAGTGCACCGTCGATCTTTATGATATGAAAACAGATGGAGTGGGAGGTAAAGACACTCAGGGAATCACAGTTTTATTTTCTTCAAGCTGCTGTGTTCCTTTTCTAAATTACACACTTGTGTAGCCGTATAACATGCTTTTGCTTTTTAAAGAGCAGTCATGAGTGGAGAGCAGCTGCAGAAAAAAAAACGCAAGGTCATGGAACTGTTATGTAAATGCTCATTAGCTCCAAACTTTTTATTTATGTGTGATCCAGAGAACAAGAAGATCTGCATCCACTGCAACACGACGTTCCACAGTGCTGTCAGCCTGTCCAATCATCTCAGAGCATATGCGCGACGGAAGAAAATTGCCTTATTAGAAGGAACAAGTAGGGTTTCGTTCTTACTCTTCCAATCTAATCGAATCTAATCATCCAGCCACTCTGCTTTTTGTTGATTTTAATTATGTTGTTTGTTTCGCAGCATATGACTGTAAACAGAAGAGGCCGAGATCAAGGCCTGGGCCAAAAAGAAAGGCGTTTTCATCTTCACAGGCCGCCTCTGAAGTGATCTACAGAATGACCTGCAGGTACTTTACAGCACTTCTGCACTCTCTTCTACCACTAGCAGGAGTTCTCATATCTGTCTTTCTTTCCCTCAGGTTCTGCGATCTGATCTTCCAGGGTCCTCAGTCGATTCAGGAAGACTGGATCAAGCACTTGCAGAGGCATCTTATGCACACGAGTATCCCCGGCGTAGGTGCAGGTATGGTGGAGGTTTCGGCGCTGTGTGAAGAGCTCTGTTCCCCATCTCCCCCCGAGCGCCTGCTTCTGGATACACACCCTCCTCTCAGTCTGCCTGAGGGGGTCTCCTAAGCCACGTTTACACACCAGCTACGCTCACTGTACACCTGTTCTGCACACGTTCATAAACAAATACACATACTGTATATACGCCTATATATGAATACAGGATAGAAATATATATAATGTAAATGAAAGATTTTCTTATATTGCATATTATCCTTTTTTTTTCTTTTTTTTGGTTTGTTTCCCAATTATATCAGTCTTCGGTTATTTGTAAGGGCATGCTACTTGCAACATAGATGTAGAGCTATATTTAGATCTTGGATGTGCACATTATGCAGTCTCTCACCACAGACTGCAGTTCTCAGCTGCTGTGACTTGCAAATCTAAAATCCTGCAACTAGATTTTACAAACTGTCCAAATCATAGAATTCAGAGGTCACTGTTTAGATGCCGAATGATCAGCTTCGAAGACAGCCACAAGGACTTATTGCTATTTACTGTAATTTTGCGCCGCAATGTTTATTTACACTGACTAAAAAATATGCATAACCTATTTTTTAAGAGAGTATATTATAATATACACACACACACAAAAGTAGTGCTACATTTATGGTTAAGATTTCTCTTATGCATCATTTAACACATCGAGGAAAAAACATCATATTGCGTATACCTGCATTAGAGCCCAAAAACTTGTAACACATAAACTATTACAATATTTTTAATGCCATTATCAAAGAAATGAACTGTGAAATTTATGAAAATATCAATGAATATTTTTAAAAGTTTCTAGCTGTTTAGTAATATCATGGGCAATACTGTCGTGATGCAATATTAATTAGTTAGTGTGTATATAATGTCAAAAAAGGTCATTGTTCTATATTGTTGTACGTTGCTAAAACCCCTGCAAATACTGTTTTGCGCATTATTTTATGGTGCTACAATGTAAGGTATATCAGACAAAAGTATAATAACACAACTAATTATTATGTTATACTTTAGGATACTTAAGGGAATCTTTACCACTCATTCTTTCGGGGGTAAATGATTTCTTAGCGTTTGATTGTAAGTAGATCTGTAGGTAAAGACCAAATGGAGGTATAGTCTTCCATGCCCTGGTCATCCCTTCAAATAGTTACCATGTAACTATATACAATTACTTGGTGATGATAATGTGCAAGCACATACCGATCAATTAAGGTGTACAATGTGTTAATGAGCAGAGGAAGCGTTAACACGTTGTATTTATGTCTCTGTTAAGTCACTAATAGCCAATTAAAATGTAATGTGATTTAAACCCTTGTATCTTTTTATGCTGTAATACTTATTTACTTTACACCATCACTTTGTTGACAAAGGCTCTGTCCAACAGTGTCATTATGTAAGTATCAAAGATCTCCATGATATCATCTCCATCTTTGTGTAGAGAAACAGCTCTGATAATACCAGAGAAAGCGGCTTGGCCGGGGTCTGTTTTCAGGTTCATCAGTAAGCGTCTGGACCGGGGGGCGACCTCACAGTTTGTCCCGGGCAGGGCTTAGACTGGCGATCAAAGCTGTACAAACCAATTGTCATCACGTTTCTCCAGAGGGAATTTGGAGTACATTAATGCCCCTGCTTTGGGAAATAATTGTATCTCTCTGTGACTTCATTAGGCTCTCCTGGCCGAATCAAAAGACACTCCACCAAGGCTGGAAGCTGCATGGTGGGCAGACAGTGTCCCAAAGGGCCGAATGAATAAAAAACGAGGGATTATAATGAGATTGAGCTAACCATGACCAGGATTGAGTTTTTCCATTATACCATTGGCAGCTTTAAGAATGAGGTGGATGAGGGGGGAGGCAAGAACATAAAGAAATGTGTAAGATCCACACCAGCCATCTGCCACGGGGCTGAGCCGCTGACAGACCAGAGCACGCTTATCATTAGGCAGTGAATCAAAGAGGCCTGCTCTCTGGAGATTCCTCCATTAAAACAGTATACAAGTGTCATCCCGTCTCAGTGTGCAAGAGAGCACATCTTATCTGAATCAGGAGGCATAATGACTCGGCTTTGGGAAGCCAGAAAGAGGATTTCTATTAATCACCATATTTTATTTGTTAAATCGAATCTCTAGAACGAATGAGGAAGAGATTGCACACGGTGTTGTTTCATATTAATGGTGTAACCTTAGGTGGTAATTAAAATCGCCCTCTGGCGGATAAGCACGTTCTTAATATTTCATTGCTGCGGTTATGACAAAGGCAGGCTAAGAAGTGCAGGAAGGATAGAGAGGGGTTATCTCACATTATATTTATCTCCTTATAGTAGTCTCAGGTGCACCTGACACAAACACCAGGAGATACCGTTGATTGATTGATTGATTGATTGATGGGCACTTTCTCCTCTTTCTTAGTGTTTTTCACTTCTCAAACACTTGCAACTTGTCTTGACTTTTTCCCTCCTACGAAGTGGCAGGAGCGACCTGGAGATCAGGACTGGTGACCGAGCCCTCGACGCTGTCGACCATGCCCTTGCTTTTGCTTTCGGTCATTCCTAAAGTGTAAGAGCCTTCACTTCCTCTGTGAAAAAAGACAGGAAAAGAGAGAGAGGAAAGAGAGTGTGAGAACAAAAAAAATCAATAGGTTTCCATTATCTGGTTGGGCAGTGTCACTGGCCTGTCAATGATCCCGCTACAGTCCCGGCACAAGGGTGAGACAAGCCCCCAGTCAATCGCCACTGACAAGAGGAAAACATGCTGACAGCAACCAGGAACAAGTCAGAACACAGATTTGCACTTCAAGCGCTCGTCCGAGGGGGCGGTGTGAGGGGCCACCAAACGGCGAGGGGCCAGGTTCGGGCTGAGAGGGGGGCACGGTACAGTGGGCTCTCGCCGGGTTTTCACCCCCTTGTCTGAATGTCTCACTCCCCCTCACAAACGCTTTTATCCTCACATCAATTATTTACCTCTGGATACACCAAAGGAAACCCAGGTGCAGTGATTGTGGCCCAAGAAGAAATTCATCACCTTTGTGGTCGCCACAAGCTCGTGTTCTCTGTTCCTTTCCTTCTCCCCCCTTTGCTACTCATCTCCAACTCCCCGTTCCACAAATTAATAAAAAAACAAATAAATAGTATATGCATGTAGGTGCATTCTCTGTCGCCTTAATGTAAATCAGTTCAAATGTAGATAATATATCTCACTATTTTATGTACTGTGATGCTTGAAAACATCTAGAGTAACATCGAGAGTTGCCTCAAGAGTATCTGTAAAACAACGATGGACAGCCCAAGTTAAATCCAGTTTTACCGACTCGTTAGGGGGTGTTAGTATCACCCCACCATTTGAACCTGCTTAAACCAACCCTCTCCCGCTGACCGCTGAGTAAGAGAGACATCAACCACTCCACAAAACCAGAGAAATCAATACATTTTGACAAGGATGAAACCTGTTTGGGATGCACCATTTTGGTCCTCCAAAAATATGCTTTAGCCCTTGTCACATTCAATTAGATCTGTATGGCTTGTCTGAGGGTTACCACAGTCAGCTTTTGTGGAGCAGGAAATCCATTTCTCTGTCTCCGTGTTTATATCTGTATTTCTTGCATGTTAGGATCACAAACAGCCTTTATTCTTAAACATAAAGGTGAAACTACAACTGTATCATCCCTAATTATGTGTAACTAGGTCTTATAACAAAGGTTAATGAGAAATTAGCTCGCCCATTCGCTCTAAATTATTTCTAATGGACGGTTTTTACAAAAGGCTTCAAGCTCTCGGGGCATCATCTGACATGCGGTATAGAGCCTATTAATTAATGTGCTTTCCCGCCAATTGTTTTTCAATTAGTCTGCCTTCTTTTTTTCCCTTTCCTTGTCTACTGCACTAATTCGGTATAGTGGATGACTGCAGGGAATTCAGGTTAATATGTTGACAAGCCTCGAACAATAGCGAGTCATGTCGCTCTGCACGCTCGACTGCTTCGCTTCATTTCAGCAGCTGACAGCAGGTCCTAATCATCAGCTGCCCTAAAGACACGTCATTACATACTATTATGACGACATAATTACAGTTAGCTATAATAAAATGATTCCAATTAATTACGTAGAATTAATTACGTAGCCTACAATGGGGGAAAACAACAAACAAACTTTGAATCCTGCGTGATTTTAATTCACCCAATTATTAATTCATTCATTAATTAAATTTCCAGTAGTGCTAGTCCATAATAGTAATAATAATAATAATAATTATTATTATTCTTATGTGAACGTCTTAGCTTATATGTCATGGTCTAAATATAGGCTATAGGCTACGGCATAAACACCGCATGTTATGATTAGATTGGAGTTGAATACGTGAATAAATAAAATCCAATACAATAAAATAAAAACTTTTTTATCCTTGTGTATATATATATATATATATATATATATATGCTATAGCCTATAATACTATATTTATTCTGTGAGTGCCATGCTAACCCCCCCCCCTAATAAGCACAACAATTAGGCTTATAATAATAATCTTAATAACAATAATAACGTTTGGAAATGGTTCTGGACTCTCTGAAGAATGAATGAATGAATGTGTAGCAGAACTGTAGGTGTGACTGGTCACTGAGCAGCTGGCGCTCATCCCTCCGGGCGCACCATGACCTGCTTTTCTTTCCACACTAAATTGGAGGCTTGACAAGCCACAAAATGAAAGTGATTTGAGTTGGATTCGGGAAGAAATGCAGAATATGAGCCAAAAGTGACGAGTCCGACGGGTGTCCCGGGCATGAGACATGACGCGTAAAACACACGGAGGCTCTTTATTCTCCGTGCAGAAGGTTCAAATATTGTCCAGTACCATGTAGGCTAGAAACTGTTCAAATAGTTAAATAGCCTAGTCTACATCCTTCCCCTGTTCTATAAAGCATTATATATGCGTTTATCACTTATCTAAGATTAATGAGTGTGCTGCTTATCTCCTGTTACAGTAAATTAATTAAATACTTGGCAACCTAATTCATACTTGCTGTATCTTATTAAACTTATCTCGGTATGTATTGGTTGTAATGGGTTAACTCATGAAAAAACATGTTATGCTTTTCTCACACATTGGGGGAAATAACAACCAAATCAAAATGCAAGATTTCTCTCTCTTCTGTAATAAAATGCGGCGCCAATTTGGTCTTCCCAGCTCCGTTTGCGAGTGTTAATTGATCGTTTCAGGCCAATGAAAATGTAGAGAGAATTGGGCCAATCAAATAAGATTGCGTATGCTGTATTTGGCTTGGAGCCTCTGTTTGCTATACATTTTTTTCTCCTTTGAAATGTAAACTGCATGCAGTTCAGACGTTGGCCACAAGGAGTCACTGCACTGCAATTAAGATCCATTTGGCTACAGATGCTTTGTTGAGCCAAGCTTAATCGTTTCAGATGAGTCTGCCTAACTGCAGTTTACCCTGTTTAGGTACTCACTTAAAATAAAAAAAGAAAAAAAATACTTGTAAAGAGAAAAATGTAAAGTAGGAAACTATGGCTAGTGATCTGAAGAATGAAGAAACATTAGATATTTTCAGTTTATTTCCCAGAATGGGGTACAAGTTCGATAATTTGGCTTTGTCAATAGTTTATGATTTGATTAACTGTTTTTACTATGATTATTATTCCATGCTAATTATTTGGTGCGTGTGTGTATGCATATATATATATATATATATATATATATATTAAGCCTACATTCTTATTACAGAATGAACCATATCATTTGGGAGAATGAAGAAAGAACTCCAAATATTTTGGCTTATAATATTCATAATTCCCCCCCACCTCGGGACAGTGCTGTCTAAATTTAGAAAGCCTCGCCTCAGACAGAAAGACGAGATAATTTTGCATTTACTGCACTGACATGTCTGTTGTTTCAGCGCAAAAACAAACAAACAAACAAACACAAACTTGTGCTTGCACGCGTCATCCTGCCGCGTGTTTATTCCTTTACCATTTAAACGTGGAATATCTTCACCGTAAGCAATGCTTTCTTTTGCTTTTTGCTTTGTTGATATATATATAATTGCGACCCAACTGTATACTGCTGTTGAGAAATGTGTCAGGCGACACGTGAATATATAGAGCAAATGACAGAACCAGAAGGGGAATAAGTGACAGTAGAAAGACGCACGCAGCAGTACAAAGGCGCGCAGAGCTTTGAGAGCGCAGTTTGTTTTAGCGCACATCTCCCGGGCTGAAGAAAGAAACTAACACGCCCTGTTTAAGAAACAAACATGCAGATTAGATAGGGGTTTGACAGACACTCTTTACTTGCAGATTCCAGGTCCCATCGCGCTTATACCAACACAAATAGAACAGCAGAACCTGCTCGACTAAATGTACTATTGCCTTTCAGCCAAAAAAAAAAAAAGCAAAATAATGACTAAATATGGTCACATTCAGGCTACTGTAACATTTAATATGTAGGTTTTAGAGAAATACCTGTTTCGTGTGTAATTTGATTTAATTATTATTTAATAAGAATACATATTTAATACACATTTGAAATATCCCGATTGTAATGAACCGGAAAAAAGAGATAACGGATCTATCTCTAATTATGGAGGAACTCTGATCCATGACATAAGCATATGTCTTGGCAATGTTTGTTCAACTGAAAATATGGTGGTGCATATGTGTGCCTAGAAAGTGTTGCCATATTGTGCTGCATATACCTGCTGGCAGAGAGGCTAACATTGCAGGTGGTGCGCAATCACCGACAAACATGTTAAACTGCTGTAATCTGACATGATCAAAAAGAAAATACTTTTTTTTTTATCTCGACATTTTTCCCTCTCTCCGTGTTCTTTTTTCTGGCGCTGTTATGGGTCATAGAGCTGACACAGTGTGTGTAGATATCACAGCTCATCCGGGGAGTTGTCACCTGTTATGCGTCTGTCACCTCCAGGCTTACTAGCAACATCCTGAGCTGTGATCGTTGCTCAATCCTGCCAAAGTTCAGAAACATTTCTAAGATTGTAAAAACAATGTGAAACGCATGCCAAAACATGTCGTCTCACCCTGAGTTTGTAAGAGGTGATAATAAATTAATGTCGATTTTATATATATATAAACATGCATTCTACATTAAAAAAAGACTTAATACAAAGAATTAAAAAAATGAAAAAAAAAAAAAATATATATATTACAGTGTAATTACATATGTAATAACAGCTTTTATTTTCCCTTTTTTGTTATTGAATATAGGGTTGTATAATACGTTTCAACTGAAAATTTAATTTTGCTTTAGTGTTGAACTATGTTACGGGGTTGATGGACATAAAATCTGTAGTTTGTCACGTCTATAATTGGAGTCAGTCAGGCTGCACAATATTGAGATTTTAAATTAGAGGCCTGCGTTATATTTGCGCATAGGCCTTGTTGAATTGACTGTTAAGTATTCTGCCCACTTCCAGACGCCGTCCAATGTTGTTGTAATCACTAGATCAACAACTCAAATCTACGGGAGAACAAATAATGGAGATGAAATGAACAAATGATTAGCATACTGTGAAAAGTACAATACGTTTCTTATTTAGCATTTAGATAACTGTCTGTCCCAAAGAGCAAAGCTTCAAAGTTGAACCCAGTTTAGGCAAAGGGAATTAATTCTCTCTCCTTCATGCTTCATTGAATCTCTCATTACCAAACTTTGTCTGTATTGATGTTAGATTTGATTGAAGATTAGAGCATTTAGCAAATCTTGCTTTTGCGCATGTATCAGGTTTTTCAAGCGCCCGCTGGTCAATACCCTCACTTTTATCCTGTGTCTGCTTCATTTAAACTTCATCAACTCCATCAATGAACTGGAACAGAGAAACGTCCCCGTGGTACAATGCTGTTCCTTTGTTAGATAATTCTTTACTGCCTGTCTCTTTCTCTCTTTCTCTCTCTTTCTCCCTCCCTCCCTTCTCTCTCTCTTTCTCTCTCAACCACTAAAATCGCACAATGATGAATTATTTCAATCAATATGATAATGAATATCGGTTGAGCTTCAGTTTGTCTGGCTTAACAATGTATATGACAATAGTGATACAGTCTTCTGATGTGCATGTCATACCCCATTCCACTTTTTTACAGCCCTATATTTCCACTGACAGTGAAAATTATTCATATAATAGAAAATGATGTATTCTCACTTGGGAGATGTACTTCCCATGAAGGCAGAAATCAGGGTTGCCTGCTATGTTTCCACTCTGTATTCCTCGCGACCCGCGATAAATTATGAGAAATGCAAATATGCAAGACAGCTAGTAAACCACACCATTGTGTGTGGAATAGATCATTCATGATATAGTTGCCAGATACGTGGAGTTATTTGTCCCCTGCAGTGCATACCTGGTTGCTTTGACTTTGCGCCTCTATAAAGTGAGACGTGAAGCATTGCATCATATTTATACAGCTACCCGAAGAGCCATTTCCGAAGAATGTGCGAGGAAAATGTACGTCCCCATCTGTTGCCATACTAATGAATGTTCTGCCGTCTGAGCCCATTCAATGGTAATCATATCTTTAATGATCAAGTGGCAAGTGATATACACCTTTCCATAAAGTCCCTCAGATTCACATTTCAGCGGGAAAGAGCTGTCCGTATGTCACACAGCACACAGCAGTACCCAACCCATTTGTTTTGGTTGTAAATGCAGCAAATTAGTCTCCAGTTGGTGGAGTTCAGAGCAATATGCTAGAGGCCCACAGCACCACAGAGACGTTCTATAAACAGAGTGACATACTGCCCCTCTTTTTTATAGTACTTCTAATAAGTTGCATTATCCTTCTTGAAACATTTGATTATGGGAAATATATATATATATATATATAAAATCAAGTGCTGCTTTAATTTATATTAGGGATTACTCTAGATATTGCCTCACATCTCTAGGTATTACATTATCATATTCAGCATCTAATTTTGATTTCAACTCGCTTCACAATAGCAAACATTAAAACAACTTTTAATTAAGGTGGGCTTTAGAAAATAAAGTCCTATTTAGTGGGTGAAGTCATGGGCATGTTCGCTCGAAAATATTGGGTTTGTGCTCCCACTTGCGTTAATTACAATGGCCCTGTTTGTAAGTGTAAAGCAATGGATTTAAAAATACCTTCGGAAATGTGATTTACGATGGCAGAACTTGCATTTTACCTCACTGCCAGTAGGTGGCGTAAACAGGCCCTGACCTACCAGGAAAAAAGAGTTGAAAGGGTTGAACTAGGTATGTGTGTTCAACCCCTGGGAAAATGTTTCAGCACAAAACTAACTCTGCTTCTCCATTTCACACAGGATGGCATCATTTTCAGTTCTTACGAGAAACAGTAGGCACCAAAATTGTAACTATTTATATATCGATTGGAAAGGCGTTTTAATCTGGTAAATTGTTGACGGTGCTTTACAGCTGTCTAATAGTGTTTTCCTCACCTTCAGAGCGACAGTCCCAGGATGTTCGCATACACGCAGAGGTTTTATATTCAAAACCTGTCTCGGCAAGGCATCTCATTATTCCTGTCTGAAAGTATTGGCACACAGAGAGAAGTGTGATTATTGGTGATAAATGTATAAGTATTACGCTTATCTTATCCATTGGTCTCAGTGTGAGCTCTCACCCAGAGCGTTCCAAGCAAATGGGTAAAATATGAACATGCAGGAGGTGTAGATTCTCTATTCTCCAAAAACAGATGCACATCTCATAGAATATGCATAAAATGTTGTGTAAGAAATGGACAGTGGTTGATACGCTAACAAATTCTTTTGGCACACTTGATTTGTAGCCTGTATGAACAGTGCTTTGTATATAACTTTAAGAAATCGTACAATGACTTGAATACATATGTGAAGAGCATGTTTAATCTGTTATAAAACTAAATTTATGTGTATGTATTTATTAGTTGGTTTGTCAGGGAGATCAAAATGCCAGGAAGAGTCTGCGTCCGAAATCGCATACTCCTTAAGTAGGTACTACCTTTAAAATTGAACGTACTACCCAACCGTTAAAAATTATGTTCTATATAGTATGAATGTGGGTAGTATGAATGGAATTCAACACATTCGTCATGTGTTATGCGTCATCACAGCATCGTGAAAATTTAAACTTTCAATATGTCATCCGTTTATTTGCAGTAGATTGTGTTAAACAAGTGTAATTTAATCACAATAAACAACGTTTTTTTCCCTGAGGTACTTACATTTGAAATGAGCCGCGTCTCCACTTTTTCAAATATGACCCTCATGGGATAGGAAAGTGTCCATGGTATGCATACTACAGAATTTGGGCCGAAGCAGTAGGTCATCCGGGTTCTTCTCGCCTACTGAATTTCGAATGCTATGAATTTGGACATACTACTCGCCTCGCATACTGTTTTTCGAGTACTATATAGTAGGGAAGTATGCGATTTCAGACGCAGCAAATGTCAAATATCATTAAAAAAAGATTCAATTAAATTCTTTAATGAAGCTTAAAAATGAACATTTATTGCTGTAATATACAGCGTATATAGACAGTATATGTAATATATGTATGTATATTAATATATTTAATATAACTTTACTGTTTATCAATATTTGAAAAACCATAGTGCAGCAAAGCCACATGCAGTGAATATGCAACGTAATATGCAAAACATGTTATTACATGGTGTTTATAATATACATTAAGTCATTAAATGGGTTTTAAAATTAATTTTACTTTATAGACACTTGTATATGTTATTAACCCATTTACCACATGTTTGCATCTGGTTAAAATGTGCTAAAAGTTTTATGGTATTTTATAGATTTGGTTTATGGCGTGTGTGGTATTGCATGGTCTTAGACTGATAGGAAGACAAAGTGTTTGTGATTGGTATATTTGAGCAGGCACCAGGCACCACGAGAAGAATTGGATGGATTCAATGGACTTCGAATAAAGCACTCACTCTATTCTCTCTCCCTTCTCTTGTCTTTTTTATTTCTCTCAGTCAGTCTGGAAACAGCTGTCATGTTTGACTGACAGGATAACATACACTCGACATGGCCAGACTCTCTTGTGTGAAAGCCCTGTTCTCTCCCTCAGCCTGGCCAGAGCTGAGACACATGTCAAGAGAAAGCTTTTTCCATCTCTCCGTTCAAACTTATACCACACTGCCAAAAAGAGAGAGAGCGAGAGAGAAAGAGACAGATGCTTCACATCTCTCGCTTTGCCTTTAATCACACTCAGTGTCTGCCGTTCCTTACAACAGCTTTCATGCTGTGACTGGTCAAAGATACGTGAATGAGATGTTTCAAAGTGCTAAACCAATTTAACAGGCATTCTCATATGAAAGGAGACACAATGGTAGCTGTTTAGAGCAGTCATCAATACCATCCACAAAGACTACAATGAGGGGACAAACACCTCACTTCACAAAGGACAACATGTTTATTAATCCCTGCTCTCCGTTACCAAGCTTTGCATCTTCGACGATGAAGCACAGTAATGATTTACGACAGCTGTATCTTTCTATCGCCACTGAGTCGTTGATGAGACGTCGTCATTGATGTAAGACACTGAACACCTGAAAGGACCTCACAGGAAAAGACACACGCTTTTTACTTAAATCTCTGTCAAATTGGAGTATATTACGAAACAGTGATGTCCTTTAATGAATATGTTGTGTTTCTGATCTGCTCATCGGAGGTCTTGAAGTTTACTGAGGCTTAAATCGACACTAAAAGATTATGAAAGACACTAAAGATTATAGATTTGTTTTTGATGTCGGATTGTAATGACAGCGATTGAGAGCATCTGTGTGGAGAGCACAGATTGTGTGGCTTTGGTCAGTGCTGAAGTGCTGTTAAAAGTTTATTTGGTGTGTTGTTTGCGGAATAGAGGACAGGGCACACAGACAATGAAGTCTCCGGTGAGGTATGGTGTGGAGCTCTTGACATGGCTTCCATGGTAAAGTGTTTTCCCACATTCTCATGTGTTCTTCTCCGTCCTATCAAGAGAAAAAAACCTTAACTGACTCCAAACTTGTAATGTATTCACTTTAGCATATAATACTCAATATATAAGTAAATATATATAGACGACAGTCTCAACATTAACCATAGCAAGTTCAAGTTGAATTTATGCCACCAAATTGTAGATACGTTCATGCTAATAATCCCCCCCCCCTCTGATTCCTTGTATGCTGAGTTAAACATACTTTTTTGAACTTGTCCTATATTGTTTGTCTGATTATCACCAAGCTGAGATCATCATCAGACATTGGCAACAATAATGTATGGAATTTAAGTTTATTAGTCAAACCATTCTCAAATAACGTGCACAAAATTGATGTGAGGTTTTATCTCCACAATGCTTTAACATATTGCAACCAAACTTGGTATGTGTTATAATAAAAATCACCTGACGCTACCGGCACAGGTTTGGTGCAGCGCCAGCTAGTGGCCAAGACATACGCAAAATATTTTTGCTTATAACTTCTAAAAGGTTTGGGTGAAAATCACAAAACAGGTCACTTTAAATTGCATCATGCAATTTTCGAATGTCAGCCATTTTGATTTTATTGTTAAATGCTATATTTTATGAACACACTGAGGTGTCTTTAAAAAACTCTGTATTTGTCTACAGCACCATACCCGGATGCTACTCAAATCAAGTTATGTTATAATGAAATCTCCAAAAATGGCAATAACTTTTGAGAATATTATCCTAATGTAAAGAAAATGTCTCAATACATTCTTTGGGTGGTGCTGAGAACATAATTTTTCAAACTCATACTAGACCATTTGTTGGATTTTCACCAAATTGGAATCAGATAAGCTCCAGATTGTGGGCCAAAAGTATATTGAGTTTTGTGTCGATAGAAAAAACTGTTTTTGTGTATAGTGCCAATAAATATTTGAGGCATGATGTCAAAATAAATCTGAGGCTGTATCTCTGTAAAGCTTTGGCATATTGACAGCAAATATTGTGTGTGTCCCTTTAAGTCATATTACTAGTGGTTGTATTTATGATTCTTTAGCCATTTTGACAAAAATAATCTCAAGCCGGCTTCAATTACTAATTGCTGCAGTTGGTCTGATGCTTGCTTGCTTTTTTATTAATTAAAAAAGTGCATTCAGTTTATATAATTTAAACATGTACATCGGTTCCACACAAATCAATGAAGTTACATCAATAGTTTTCTCCCTCTTGGTTTGGTTCAGTAATTCTTTATTAGATACACCTGTTTAACTGCTCGTTAAAGCAAATATTTAATCAGCAAATCACATGGTGGCAAATCATTGCATTTAAGCATATAGACATGGTCATGGCAATCTGCTGAAGTTCAAACTGAGCATCAGAATGAGGAGGAAAGATGATAAAAGTGACTTTAAATGTGGCATGAATAGCAACTTTGAACACACAACACATTAAAACTTGAAGCTCATAGGCTACAATAGCAGAAGGACCACACTGACTGCCATGTCTCCCAGCCAAGATCAAGCTCACCAAAATTAGAACAACATAAAAAGGTTGCCAGGTCTCGATTTCTGCTACAACATTCAGATGGTAGGATCAGAATTTGACGTAAAAAGCATGAACATACTTTAATTCATAACAGTTTTTCCAAAATTATTGTAACTCTTATTGTAACCCTTACTCATTAGTAAGGGTCTAAACATTTCACCCACTGTCATTAGGGACATAGCACTATCTGATCACTTCTGTATATTCTTTGATATATGATATGATACCAACTTCCGGGCTCCCGTTGGGCAATCTGGCGAGGTCCGCCTCTGAGATCACCCCGTCCAGCAGAGCCACGGGACGCGGTTTCAGTTTTGTTTTTGCGGTTCGGACAGCCGTGCAAAACTCCTGCGGCCTCAAACCCACAGCTAACCGGGTCTCACCATGCCTTCTGGTACAATCCACCTCCAGCGACCATTTCCCCGGAGGAGGCGAGAAAAATCATGAAGATAGGTGCACTCGCCCTCAAGATGGCAGCCGAAGAAGCAGACGCCGATCCAGCCTCGGAATTGCCAGCACTGCGCAAAATCCCTGCGGTGTCAAATTTGCTAGTGCGGTTGCCAGTACCATCAAAGACGGGTTGTAGTCCCGTTTCACAGTGACGGGGGTCGTGTTCAGCCCAGTTGGTCCTGGTTTTACAGCCTAAGATGCTGTTTAAAGCTCTGTCGGTCCAAGTTATACATTCAGGAGTGCTGTTTCCTCCAGTCGGTTCAGGTCCTACAGCTCGAGGAGCAGTCACCCGTACTAGCGATCCCATTTCACGGTATGAAGAGCCATGTGTTTCCCGTGTGTTGGTCCTGGTTACACAGCCTGAGAAGCTGCAGAAGGTCCTTGTGGTTCCAAGCCTGCACGTAACGGGTCCCAACCCCATAGTATGGTACGAGGAGCCATACTCAGAGATGAAGGTCTGCAATTTGGACTTCGAGTGGCCGGATCCGCCAGACCCGGTCTGTGATCTGGATTCCTTGTGGCCCGAGCCATCGATGCTTGAGTGCGGCTCAGAGATTCCATCGGGTCCGCCAGTGGCTGCACAACCTCTGGAGATGTCGGTTCCGGTCGTAGAATCTCCAGTTGGTGGCTGCACAACCCATGGAGGTCTCCAAGCCGCTGTCAGGCCGGGTTGAGAGGGTCTTACCATGGTCAGTTCGGTCTAGAAGGGCTCTATCACTGACTGTTGTGCCTCACCTACTCCTGTTCTATCCCGGAGAGCATTGCCAACATCAGTTTGATCACGGAGGGTGCAAAGTCAATCTATTCAGTCTCGGAGGGCGTTTTCATTGTCTGGCCGGACCAGGAGGGCTCAGCTGCCATCCGCTCCGCCCAGGAAGATGGCCTCGTTGTCTGTTTCGCCTCGGTGGGTATTCCCGCTGCCCGATCCACCCTGGAAGGCACTTAAACTATCTGATCAGTGCAGGAGGGCGTCATCGCTGATTGGTCGGTCCAGGAAGGCGTCATTGCTGATGGGTCTGCCTTCGAAGGGTATTACAGTCGTCTGCTCCGCCCTGGAAGGCAAGGTCGCTGCCTGGTCGGCCCAGGAGGGCATTATCAGAGACTGTTCAGCCCAGGAGGGCTCTATTATGGATTACTCTGCCCAGGAGGTCATTGTCAGTGACTGTTCGGCCCAAAAGGGCATTTTCATTGTCTGGTGAAAACAGGTGGTCATTTCCACCGTCTGCACCACCCTGGAGGCCACAGGAACTGTTTGATCAGCTCAGGAGAGCATCATTGCTGCCTGGTAGGCCCAGGTGGGCTGCTCCACTGTCTGCTCCACCTTGGAGGACGTCTCCATCATCAGGCCTGCCCAGGTGGAAATCCCCGCCGTCTGCTCCGCCCAAGAGGGCGTTTCCACCGTCTGCTCCATTTAGGTGGAAGTCACACTCACCTTTCACATTTGCGACAGTTAATCATATGCGGGCTATCTTTCTCATAATTTTTTTTGTCTTTAAATGGTCTCAAATATAGCTGCTCATTCATACTATTCATGTTACATGTCTTATTTCTTGGTTTTTACTGTCATGTACAGCACTTTGGCCAACCAAGGTTGAATTTAAATGTGCTTTATAAATAAAATTTGATTTGATTTGGTTTTCATTTATATTCGAAGGTAGAAAGGCATCAAGGCATGTCCGAATCCAATATTAGCTTCACATCCTATCTCCTGAGATACCTTCATCTGATCAATTTTTGAAGGCAGCATGTGTCCTTCGCTGTCTTTGATATCCCACAATCCTGTGTATTCCATTCCGTAACAGCTGAGCTAAAAATAAAGATGGCGCCTGAATGTTGCAATTGGTGTGTTAATGTAAATTTCTGACTAACTTTTACTATTATAGTTACTAATAAATATTCTATTAGTTATTACCAAATCTTGTTCTATTTTATTTTTTTATTTTAATTTAATTATTCTTTTTTTAGACCATTAAACTATTACACTGCCACAGAAGCATGTTCAAATTAGTATTACGAGGTAGCCTACTTTCATGCAGAAATGCTTCCTGCAAAGTCATTGCCTGATGAGGCAGAAAGGCAACAAGTCAACAGCTAAGACTGCACAACCTCAGATATGTGTGTCAGATAAGAGAGACATCAGAAACAAGCAGAGTTGGGGGTAACACTTTATTATTCATTTTCATTAATAAACCATTAACAAACATTATGTTATTGTATACTAACTGAACATTACACAATTATTAACAAATCATAAGTTCATTTGAATTAAATTTCATTGGTGCCTGAACTGTTCATTCCACCATTTCGAATAGCAGCTGGCCGGAAAATGAGAAATGCTAGAATTAGGCTAGTCTAGAATTCTGATAGGTTGATCATGAACAATTAGTTCTTTTTGAACAAATATTTTACATGACTTGGGCGTAGTGAAGTGTCTCAGAGAGTGATTTGTTCATTTTGTGTTGGCCGTGCACGAGTATTTGAGCAACAGTTGTCTAATCGTCTTTACAAACAATCTCTTAAACTTGGTACACAGTATGTTTCTTATGTAATTTTACCTTTCTATCATCTTTTGCAATGAATTCATTTATTGTAAAATTAACAAATTAATTCTGTTCTGTATTAGCTATGATAATTTGAAAAAAGAATGAATGACTCAGACCTAAATTAACTTTCTCATCAATTAAGTTTCTCATAATTTGTCATTGGCTGCTTTATCTTTTTTTTTTTTTATCTAATCAAATTAACTGTATGAACAAAAATCAATACATACATAGATTTTGTTATTTTTTCTGAATTAGATTTACAGATCTAAGTCAGTAAAATAATCCAGTTTTTCAATCACTATATGAAACATTAATGGTTACGCTGATTAGGTCTCAAAGGGTAAGATATTAGTCTAGATTTCTCTGCTCAATTATATTTGTATATTGCAGGCACTTCTATAAGCTGGATAAGTTAACTTAAATAAGTTCTTGAAATAAACAAAAAATTTAACCAATACATTATACATGATGCATGCAACCACAGCAGATGACTTTTTGTATGGCTCACATCAAGAAAACACACACTCCCAACTCTGCAATAAACATATTAATTCAGTCCAAATTGTTAGATTAAAACACATGTCAAGCGATTTGTTTTGGACATGTAGGCCTACAGTACAGGTCTATGCTGTATGTGCTGATTAAATATAAACATCACAAATATGCAAAAATATGATGAGAAATACAAACACAGAATTTTATGCAATCCTGTAGGCCATACAAATTAGGGTCAAGGTTTATGAATTTAATCTCACATTATTTATTAGTGCCTTTGCAGCTGAATCAAATGCATGCTTTCAAATACATTTTCTTTAACTATTATTATTATTGATGAAATAAGACCTCAAACTTTATGCCTGCTGATATGTTAAAGTGATATCTGTTATTGCTTCCTGCTGATATCTGTATAATTTGGATATGAAAAAAAAAACCCTGAAATGCATTGTTCAGTGGTTGTGTTGCATGTTCAGTTTGCAAATTCAATCCTGGTCTTGAGGACCACAGTATTTCCCATAACATCTTAATGTGTGTTCCGTAGATGAATGAAGGTCTTGCAGATTTGGAACAACATAAGAGTAAGTAATGCATTTTAATTTTTGGGTGAACTTTCCCTTTAAATACCTGTTTGACTCTGAGGTACTGCAAGTGACAATTGACAATTGAATTCTCACAGTCACATTAAGTCATGAGAGAAGGTGTTAGAGAATTGTGTTGCATTAGCAAATATGTCTAGCATATGTCTGGAAAACCCTTATAAGTTGACTGAACTAAATTGATTGAGTAAACTCATTGCCTCAATTTAATTGAGTAATGTAGTCTCCCAAAACTTGAATATTTAGGATTAGTTAACTTCAATGTAAAATCTAATTAGTTGGGCTTACTTAAAAAAAGCATGCAAAGCCTTTAAAAAAAAGTAAAGTGAAATAGAAACAGTATGTTGTACTAACAAATGCATCGTTAGTATAGTTTACTTTTAACGAGAGTTATAGTAACTAAAAAAAAAAAAAACTGTACTTGATCCTTTACTTTATGTTTACTCACTGACTCTCAGAGTACATTGCGGCAGAATAAATTATGCAAATGCTTTGTTTTACAGTTGTTGTTGTTGTTTTAATTAGCATATTTAATTTGCCATGATTTGCGTGCTGAATGATTAAATCATTATGTGACATCAGTATATTACCGCAATAATTTAAATATTATATCATCCAAATTAAAAGCTTATGGAGTTTCTAAACATTTAAAGTATTTACAATATAAAATATTTAATAAACACACAAAAGAATACACTTCTAGATAAAATAGCTATTTTAAAAAAATAGGTCACCTCTTAAAACCAAAATATTTATTATTTTTCTTCCTTTGAAACCAAATAACTGATTTCATGTTGTGTCTGATCACAATAATGGTAAGTAAAAAAAAAGAAGAAAAAAACATTTTAGGAAAATCATATGTGGAATATGATGTTCAGTTGTATTGAAAATTCAACATTGAAGATGACTTTATTAAACAAGTGAATTTACCTAGTGAAATATAACAGATATGGAGGATTTTTTCTTTGTGAAAATTGCCTATTTTTGAAAAAGGTTTAAGTCATGATTTTGAGCTCACAACACTTGAAATCTTAAGTTTATGCATTTTGATGGTAAATCAATTAAATTAACTCTAAAAATAACTTTAAATTATTTTATTATTATTTTTAACTTTTTAAATAATAGGACCAAAATGCTAAATTTTGAGTAATGTTTAGTCAACATTACTTGATTGTTTAAGTAAAGACAACATTAAGGTTTACAGTGAAGAAGTAAAATTTCTTCTTTTTGTGAGAGAGAGAGAAAGAGAGAGCAGATGGAATGTAAAATAAAGTTGTCTTCTGTCTTATAGATTAAACCCCTGTGGGGTAACCCTTGTGGGGAATCACTGACTGCCTTAGTCTCCTAATGTACAGCATCATAAGACCAGATGCCTCTAATCCACTGTCAACAGTCAGGATCTGAGTTCAGACACTTCTTACTACTATTTATTTTCTTAGTCATCTCTGCCTTTCATGTCAAGCCATACTAGAACAATCAACAGGGCACTGATACGTGGTTTGGGGACGTGGGAGATTTTGAGACGAATAAAAGATCTGTGAATTACACACCATCTGCGATGCGATTGTACTCTCATTCTTTTGAGCTGTGTAAAATAAAGACCTCTTATTGCACCTTGCAGTGTTTGCTCATCTGCAGGTCCAGCCTCTGCTCCGCAAATTCAACGCGATCGGACTTTGGCAGGGAGGCGTTCATTTAACTAAAGGGAATATATGCATCAAACGAAGAAAGAAAGCGGATGAAAAAAACATGCAATTATGTCCTTGATCAGGTTAAGCTTTCCTTTGCCAGCTCTCCAAACCACCAGCATTTGTGAATCAACCTCCAAATGGGTGGCGTCTAGGAGCCGGGCCAGACCCGAAAAGCATTCCCCCTTTCCCCACAGCTTTCACTGCCATCTCCCCATTTCTCATTCCTCAGATCAGCGTCCAGGCCTCTCCTCTCCTCCCCTCTCTCGTTCCCTTGCTCCCTGTTCCAGATAATGGAGCACTCTGCCTCTGTTAGGCTGCCAAGGGCTGCAGCTCTGCCCGCTAGTAATGACCTGAGGGGATGGCGCGTGACAGGCCGGCTATAATAACGCCTCCAGCCACGGACAAAGCAGCCCCCAGGGCTCTATTTTTAAATACTTTATACTTTACAGCAGGGCTAAAAGTCATTTATTGTTTTGTAGGTCATGTGTATGGATGGGCAGTGGTGTGTGGGTAAGTACAGAGAGAGAGACAGTGGAGACACATCCTAGTCACTCGAGGTGAGTGTTTGCATAAAAGGAGGAGCGCTTTCTTTAACAGGAACAGAAGGATTTAAATGCGGCAGGTTGAGCGGGTTCAGTCACAGCGTCACTGGAGGGAGTTGTGCTGTAAATGTGACCACTCACAAAAGATGTTAAAATTCATTAAACGACTGCGCTGTTGCACAAGGTCTTGCCCTTGAGTGTTCTGCGAGTCATTTGCAAAGATGGCTATGAAGCAGAAACATGCAGAAAGTGTGTCGATGGTGGTCGCTCTGTTCCCCTGCGGCGCAGTGGTTTGTCTGTCAGCATTTTCACTCCTCACCCCCTTTCAACAGATTCAGTTCAGCTCCTTAGTGCCTTCCATGATTAAGCAGAGCCATTTGACGCGACTGACGGGTGCTTCCACTGAACTTTTTCCAAAACACACCTGGTGATGTTAAGCATTGAGGTGGATCTAAATCAGGTGTTTTAAATTTATATTGTTACTAAAGCCAAAATTATTACACTAAATTTGATCTTCCATGTTTAGTGCTTTGTTCATTAAATATTGTTCTTTTATTTTTTTTATTTTATAGTTCAGTTTATAGTTGCGAGAAACAAAACCATAAGCATATGGTTTGGACAGGAAGGTGCATATACTGTAGCTTGCATGATGCATTAACTCTATGTACAACTACTGTATTTGAGTTTGTGTCAAAAAAAGAGGTTCTTCTTCATGATCATGTTTTTGATTTTGGACTAGCATTCTAAGACACTACTCATAGGCCTGCTATTTGCTTTTTTAAAAAAGATATACCAAAAAGAGTAAGTAGTGTGTTAGCGTTGTGAAAACATGCTGCGATATAATTTAACTGCAAATGGTCAAATGAAGCATTTCTTGGTCTTTTAGCTTACTTTTTTAATAAGTAATAGTAGCATACTTGCTAGCCTAGCATACTGTTTATCCCTACTAGGCTACAAAATGATAACTGAAAAAGGCTTGTGATTATCAAAAAAGAAGATATAAAGAATTACTAAGATACATTTTACCTGGCATTACAAACGCTATTTTTAGTGGTCCTAGATGAAAATAATTCTTTGGAAAGATAAGATTTCCTAAGACTTCGAAATGAAAGCAGTGGAGCTCTTTGTGAAAATACAAAGTGATGTGTCCCAAGATGAGGAAAAACTGGTTGTTAGGTAAGTTTAATTTTAATTAATAAAAAATGTCATTTATGTGAAGTCATTGGCTGAATCTGCTTTACAAATTAATATGCGGATGAGCCAAAACTGTCGGATGTTAACATTTACAAATAAGAAGAGAAAATAATCAGTGATTTGTAAAGTTTTCAATTTACTGGATTATCCAAAATTTTAACATCACATAACCTTGCAGTTAATCACACAGAATGAGCTCAGCTGGTAAAAGAGAGTTAACAGAGAGCTCTTGGAAGAAAGGGACAGTGCAGAAAAAGTGCAGAATCATACTTCACCTCATTGATTTTTTCGATCGGTTTAAATGAGGAGCACTCTAGGCCAAGAGCTCACCACTGAGCCTTCAGTCCTCTGCTGGGTTAACTGAGCACCACGCTGCCATGCTACACGTAATTACAGCACACACTCTCACACCAGCTGAGATGTGCTCTGCTATCCTATAATTACATAATGATCTGTTCTTTGTACATTTTATAGTGCTTGGACTGCACGTATAAATTGTGGCCTTTAAAAATCATATCATAGAAGCTTCACGTATGATATCAAGGACCTTTAAAAAATATATAAACAGATCAGTGGATTTTTTGTCTTTCTAAACACACAAAAAAAGATTTATGAATTTAATTATAAGGTTGCTTTCTTTAATTTACCATTTACAGGATCTAAATAGTTTTTATGCAGTAATATTCACTTTATCGGCAGCATATTCATCACTTCATTCAGTAACAAATGACTTACTAAAGCAAATATTGATTGAGACAACTCCATTGTCATACTGTTTACCTACCTGCCAATACGCTATGCACCTCTGAGAGGCTCATCTGTATTGTACATATTTGTAGCGTACCTGACATCTTGATCATTCTATTATAATACATCTGACATGTGTTGTCCCTGCACCTCGCTGTGTGAAATATAGATTTTCTATATTCTCCACGAGTCTTGTAATCCACACCTATTATCTTACACACTACAGGGTTGCTATAAAATAGAAGAGATGATTATAAAGCTTGCATACACCAGCACACCTGCCCAGAGACAGACACCACATGCATCGTGCATGCCGCAAAAAAAAAAAGTAGAATAATGCATCCTGTGATTTATTATATATGGGTGGGTGGGTGTGCATGCATACTTTAAAAATGAAACTGGTTAGTGTTCAGTACAGTCAAATATATAAACTAGTCTACAGCTAAACCAGAGTAAAATTGTAAACTTCATTTTTTATTTATTTGGCTGCTATTACAATATCATCAAACATAAGAACTGCTGTCGAATATCTTACATATCCAGATAGTGTAGATGCAAATAGCTCAAGTTAGCATCACTTGTCTTACAGGGAGGAGAAATAAAGGATGTGACACGCAGGCTGCATCACAAAGCAGAGTAAATCACCAGAGTAACAGCAGCACAATGACTGGTTTGTGTTTTCGCGTTGATTGAATGATAACAAAGTGCACGAGTTACAAGCATCTCCTCATTTAACGACCCATTGGAGAGATAGAGAGAGAAAGGTAGGAACGAGTGGCAGGGCCGGCGAACAGCTTGGCTCACCTCATTAAAAGCTTGTTGACGTCTTGTAAATTTTCGAGGAGCATGGGCTGGTAAAAACCAGCCGCCAAACTTCCTCATAAGGGAAGAGGAGAGATCCAGTCCCCGCCCATCAGGGCCGAGCGATGGGCGAGAGGAAGAATAGGCATCTGAGGAGAAGAAAGAGACGCTAACAGAGAAAGAGACAAAAAGAGAGATAGAGATAAGAGGGAAGCACCCAGACATACAGTACACAAGCCAACGATAAATAACAGACGTATAAATTGCCTCGTTTTCTTGTTTTGGGTGATGTCGATTTAGCTGCTAATTGGTGACAGAAACTGTCAAACGGGTGGCAGCTAGTGATTGCAGTGGCTTCTGTCAGGATTAGGTGAGAGGAAAAGGGAAAAAATGCTTTTTATCTGAAAAGAGAATGAGAGATATGCTGGCAGCTTCCTCCCATCTCCTCCCGTTGTCTGATATTTACCCAAAACACATTAAAAACACAAGGCAAAGAGAGCAAAGAAACAATAAGCTTGGCATTATAGGCCCCAGTTCTCTCGCTGTCTCTCAGACTGATCAGTGTGTTTGTTTGTAGAATCTTTGTTTGTTTGCTTGCAGGAAGGAACTGAACACACAAACACCCGTGTTAACCTATTCAGAGTAAGAGAGGGGAAAGAGAGCGAGAGAGAGAGATAAAGGCTGACTGACTGATCTCCTGGGGCCGTCTCCTCCAAACCCTGCCTTGACTCCCCCTCTGTCCCGGGGAATATTGAGATGAGCAGTAATTAGGCTTTGATACTCTGGCAAATGAACAGTAATTAGAGGCTGCGAGTGAGGCTTCTCTGTCTGAGCTGCTCATCCAATATTCACATCATTATTGAACATTAGGATTAGCTTTCTTCCATGCACAAATAGCATGGCACAAACACTGCCCGCGCAGATGGTGACGGGGGTTGGCCACCGGTGACACAGAACGTGTGGATATAAGTCAGATCTGTGTAAGTATTGCGCGATACAGTATATCTAGAGGAGTGCGAGCGTGTGTGTGTGGGATGTAGAGATAGGTCACCCGTGTCTGGCCGTCTCTCAGAGGGGATTTTCTGGTTATTAGAGCAGCGCCAGATCATGGGCCAATTATACAGAAAACTGTCAGTCAAGATTGTGTGGCTACGTGATTAGAGCAAAAGGACAAAATCAGGTGAGGAGTGCGAATCTATCCGGGGCAGCTTTGATTTGCTAATGAGGGGAAGAGGGGAGAGGACCGGGGCCACCGTCCCCAGCTGTATCCCCGCTCGCCTGCCTTCATTTTCGCTCTGACCTTCTTAGCGGATGCTTCTTTTGATGCAGGAGGGAGACAAAGAGAGAGAAAACCAGAGAACACCAGGCAACTCTCTCTCTGGGAGTGGTGGGACCCCGGTCCTCAGCGGCGCGCTTGCGGGTCACGGTCTGTAAATGAGACCGAAGCACCCCGCTAGCATCGAGAGGGCCAACAGTAATCAAAGTCAAGGCCCTCTCTATTACAGCACGGGCCAAAGGCGCCTTAATTACCCTTAATAGCTTTAAACACGCTAATTCCATCCCTCTACCCCCTCGCATATTGCAGAAACACACCCATGAGTGGAGAGGAGGAGTTTAAAGGACAAGACCAAGGAGGCATGGTGCATCAGCCCCCTTCTCCCAGTATACTTCTGGCCCCCGACTAGTTCTCTCGTTTTCAAAAAGCAAGAGCTGACGGTGGCTCCTAATTTAGTGGCTACTGTTCGGGGGCTGACACCAAGAGGCGTGGTGAGAGGATCTTTGTCAGCTCAGCCTGGCAGCAGTAGAACCAGGGCGGTTAAGGCATCGGAGGAGAAGGGGATGGCGCAAGCGGAGACAGGGTGCGCGGCAGCCCTGCAGAAGCACACGGCAGGGGCCTGTAATGAATGGAGCTGGGGGACGGGGAGGGGTATGACAGCTCTGGCAGCTGATGCATGAGCTCCATGCTAATTCCTCAGCCTGGCCGTGATGGATCCTGAAATCTTGACCAGACGTCCCATTAGCCCCTGTCCGTGACAGCCCCAATAAAGATATTATCAAAATCCACTGAAACCTTTGAGGGAAGGCTAGGGGGCTCTGGCAAAGGGGCAGAGAGCGGGGTCAAAGCCAGAGAGTCTCTCGAATGGGTTCGTCTCCCTCCGAAAGTTATTGATGAGTTAACCTCTTGGGCGCGGGTTAGTGGTGATGGATATATCGGGACTGGAGAACCACACAGGATAATGAGATGAGCAGTGAATCACTGTCCCACCCCTGTTAAAAATAGAATCCACTGTATGTCCTGCAAATAGAGTTTTGTTTTGTTTCGGCAGCAGAGATTATTCATGGATGGCGGCCCTGTGAAAGAGAAGTATGTGCATATGCTGATGAGCGCGCGTCTTGTGGTAAAGACAGGAAGTAGTTGCTCAGCTCAGCGAACCTGTGAACGCTTCGCCGTGACCCTCATTTCAATACGCCGCCGCAATTCGGATACGAAGTCTGGTTCCCTTAGTTACCACAGGACCCAGTCCAGGTGTGTTTACCATGAATCTTTTATCTTCCGCAGCGCATCAGGCTAATATTTTTGACAAGCGGCACAGGGGATATAAATGACCCAGGCTTCGGACAAATAGGAAAACTGGTGCCTTGGCGTGCGGCGTCGGAGCGAGGGCGTTGGGAAAGCCACACGATTCCCGCGGTTGACAAATAGGGTGGGGAGAGCCGGCTAGGAAACGGAGAGAGAGGTTACAGTGACAGACAAGGAGCACAATTATCACACCATGATGAAAGAGCGGCGGCCGGCGAGCTCCACACCGTTAATTACACTCCTTTTTCCACAGGACTCTAATGTGAGGAAAAACACGCAATGACAAGTGTGTAAAAGAGCAAGCAGTAAATTACTGTCAGGAAAAATAAACGGAGGAGCGTGCGGCCTGCTCAGTGATTTACGGGGGCAATTAGTCACCGCCCCACGGAGATGCTGAGGACAGCAGCGGAGCGAGAGTGTCAGAGAGAGAGAGAGAGAGAGAGAGAGTGGAGGAGGAGGGGTGGATGGAGAAGAGGTGAGCGAAAGAACGATTGTGCGCATGAGGAAGATAGAGAGGTGCACTTCAACTGCTGCCGAGAAAAGACAAGGAAGGAGAAAGTAAGAGGAAACGCTCAGGCTATTATGAATGACCTTCTGGATGCTAGCGGTACCTTATGTGCCCCTGATGGGCTATTTCTGTTCAGCCGCCCGCTGGCAGAGTCCTCGGCTGCAAACACGCGTGCCCTGCCCTAACGCTCTACAATTAAATCTGCTTACTTATCTGAAACAGCACAGGACAGCTCAACAGAACTGGTTAAAGTCCTGCATAAGTGAATTTAATGCAGAACAAAGTGAAACAAATGTGATGGCAGAATTTTTAAATAGCCGAGCTCCGTCTGAAAGAGGCCAACACCTGCATCAGTAAAATAGGACAATAAATTACTGACTGCCACGCACACTTACTCCAAGTTTCCCAAATGATTCCCAAATCTAAGCGCTAACTGAAACATCTTGTTTGAGTGGAAGTAATACAAGCTGTCATTATAGCAGGTTTATGAATGGATTTTAATCACTAAATGTTTGAAATGAGCAGTCTCACATGCAGACACACTTTAATGGATATTAATCGACTTTAAAAGTGACACCCCGATGTCTCTGTGCATCAAAGCCGTCTCCTCTTCCACTGACGACGCTTGATTTCCTTTCTTGTATTTGTAAACAGAGATTTCTAACAGCGATGTCTCGTTTTCCAAAGACAACTGTCCCTCAATTTTTTATTCGTAATATAACACCAGCTTTCATCCGACATTAAAAACCTGCCGCACGTTTAACAAATTAAGGCCTCTGGGAATATTCCCATCCGCCGTTGAGACGAATGACATTAAATTGCTAAAGACAGATTGTGTCATTGCATTTTTGTTAATTCCACCCATTCTGATTGAGTGAGCAAGGTAAGACCATGTTTGTCTCAGAACAATGTGCTGCAGAAAGAGACAGAGACAGGCCTCAATAAGATACTGTCAGGTTGGGTGATTGCTTACAGATAGCTGATGAAATAAAAGCCTTTGTCAAGCGGGAAGTGAACTGAAGACAACACAGAAAGCTGTGCAATGGAGACGTCTGTACTAATTAGTCATGCTGATTGGAGGATGTCAGGTAAATCAGATGCTTTGAAAGTGATGCATAATTCCTATACTATTAGTAACTACATTAATCTGTAGTCTTTATACAGGGAAGCTGCTTTAAAATTGTAGCTTTTTTTGGAAACATAAAATTTAAAGCTGTTAAAAATACAGATTCAAAACAGGCTAACAAAAATACGCAATGAAAGTACTTCAGGAGTAGATAATTGTCTTTAAATTAATTCTTTATAATGTAATTAGAACATTAGGCTATGAAAAATAAGGGATTTTCATTTAATGGATTTTGGGTACAGTTTTAATGTTATGCATAATATTATTTTTGCTGTTTTACATTTTCTTTAGCTTTTGCTATATTCCTGGACCTAATTATTAAAATTAGAGAGAGAGGGGAAAAAATTTATAAGATAATATGATATGGGATTTATAAGAAATATGCACTGGTCAAAAAAGATCAAATAATCCAAAATGTTCAAATCATTGTAAACACATCACAGACTTGGCCTGACAGGTCGTTCCACTGGAAGGCAAAGACATGCCATGACATGAAAAACGTTAGCCTTTTGAAAATGGCTATTGATTGTAAATGTCACTGTATAAACCTTGTGCAGGTTGACAGCTTACTGTGAGATGACTTAGAAAATGTCTGAGCTGAAAAATATCACTACAACCATCATTTTCGGTGGCCGGGGGAAAGAAGCGGGGAATGGAAGGGTTTAAAGGATAAAAATAAGATGCACCTGTGACAAAGATGCATCGACTTGCGTCATGCACAAAGAAAGATGCCCTTGACCAGAGCTAGTGCAGGCTGAAGGTAAAATGCTGGCATAGTTTTTCAGCGTTGATTGCCAGGGCTTCTTCACCCATCAAACTCTGACTCATCACCAGCTGTTTTCTCTTTTCTCCTGAATCCTAATCGTGTTGAGGTGAACCACGGCTGACAGTTTCAGAAAGCGGCTGACACAGAGGGTCCAGGGTGAGGGTCTGTCACACACAGGACAGGCAACTTCTGATTAAATCTATAATAAGAGCATGAAAAGCAAAACTACCTTTTAAACTTCTTTAGTCTGTTAGTTTGGCATGTTTAAAATAATTACATGTGCTAAAACTATTAACTTTATATTTTGAAATCACATGCAACGTGCAAAATATGAATAATTTGTTGTTGAACAGTTGTGCATAATTATTGTACTGTATAAAATAATATAAGTAAATTTTTTGAGCACCTTGCGTAGCAGAAATGTAAATGTATTTAAATGTCAGCTGAATTAGAGTCTATTTATTTTAAATAAGTGTTGTAAAATCACAATTATCACATCCAAAAACTTTTTTGTTTACATAATATATGTGTGCGTACTGCGCATATTTATTATTTTTATATAAATACACACAAAATATATTTTTTGCATGTATATGCATTTATATTTTATATTATACATGAATATATTTAATATATAAATGCTTATTTTTTATTTTTTTTTACTCCCCTTAACAAAAAATATTGAAATTATTTATTTTCTAGACCAAAATATTTCTAAATATCATATTCATAATTATATATTTATGTTACGCAGAAGAAAGAAGGTCTGGAGAAACATGAACATTTTCATTTTTATATTTAAGCTACTCTTTAAATATTAAAATCAGACAACAGAGTAAACAGACAATGGGAAACTAGTATTTTTCACTAGTGGAAGTAATAGAAAATGACTGAATTCAGAGTTATTGCCAAAACTCTATGTCTCTAATAGACAAAATCAAAAAGTATTTGACGTCTCCAGGGCCTGAGGTTATCCCTAAGATATATTTAGCCTGACTAAGCATGATCAAACCACACCAGGTGCGCAAATGAATGAAATCATTATTTCACCTTGCATGTTTCCATCATTCAAGGTCTCATTCTCTGATGCGAAACTACTTGTTATTTAGCCCGTGAAAGTGAGAGGACCATGTTAATTGTTAATCCCATGTTTAAATATTCATTGTTCCATGCAGATCTGTAATGCTTCAACAACTCCCTCATTTGATGTCAAGTACTGGTCGAGGAAGGTGTCTTTGCCTTCATATGCCTGTTTCCATGCATAATGCCTGTGATCAATTTTACATGTGCACCATACGCATTATATATGCACATTCTGTTGTAATAATATTCATGTGATGGGGGGGGGTGGGATGACATATATAAAGCGTGTTAGAATTATAAGTTAAAACAGCATCTTTGATTACGCTATTGTCTGGACAAAATGTACAAATGTTGCTTAAGGTTACAGGTTTAATATACTTTTTATTTTCTTTTAATTGTAGCTTTTAAGGATTAGTTTCTTCATGCTATTATGGGAAATTATTATGAAAAATGCATAAAATGGATAGCTTATGAATCCAAAATTTGATTGAATGTGCTGAACTCAAAGTAATTTGTAAAAAGGTGTTAATCAATATATTGATATTAGTTAGCTGATGTGCTGAATATGTGAAAAATTATTCACACACTCATGCTAAAGATCTATGTTATCCATCAGGAAAGTGTATTAATAATATTATTAATAATATATATATATATATATATAAAAATTTTCCATTAGGTGACAATTTATAATTTCTTCATGTCTTGGAAAATAAATTTTTTCAGCTGTAAAACTGCTAAAGTATTTCCAGGGTCACATTTAGTCATCTCAGCCAGCCATGCCATAAAACCACAGAGAACAGGGGAGTGATAGAGACAGAATGTGTGTATGTGTGTGTGTTTGTGTGTGTGTGAGAGAGAGAGAGAGAGAGAGAGAGAGAGAGAGAGAGAGGAGCCATGAATCAATCTGTGTAATAGGGGGAAGGCCAAATGTAATAAATAATACAATAACAAGCCAAACTAATGAGCCGTTGCCAAGGTGAATTTCACAGAATAGTCCCCCTGTACAAAACCCCACTAATAATCCAGGGGAGCCAGCGGATGATAAAGCGGCACCATAAGGCAACACCTGCGCAATTAAAAAAGAGGATTCTTTCTCAACGTTACATTAATTTCAGCCTTTTGTAAAGGCCCAATGAGCACGCTAATAATCTAGTCTACTTGACTCTGTGTCTAGCCAAAACAGGGTGTCTAATTAGGTAAAGGTAATTAATTACAGATAAACGGAGCTAATCAAGAGCCGTTAGCGCTCTGTCTGTCTCGTCATTAAGACAACACAGGCTTCTCGCTCTCTCATTGGCTGCCTCACCAGCTCTTTAGCTGTTGCCTACAGTATACCTGTTCAGATTTCAAAGCGTTCACTCAAAAGATACATACAGCTGAGATCTCCAAAAAACACCTCATTCAGAACTAGCATTTACGAAATGGATCAATGACATATCTATAAAAAAGTTCAAATGATGCCACCGGTTCCTGTTAATTGCGAGTGTCTCATTCATCAGCTCCGAGGAGCATTTGATGGCAGGATTCATATGAGTGTCATCAGCCACTTCATTACCAAAAATCTGTTAACGTGATTTTGATGATATGATGATAAAAGCTAGCTTAGCGGACCCTTGCGTTTCCTCTCACCATTAATTGGTGGAGTAGTGCGCTCTGATTGTGCTGATGATGAGGGAAGTAGTGTGATGTTTAACACAGCATCACATTAGCGAAAATGAATAAAAATAACATGGATATGAATTTGCGTATTACCTCTCACCCCCTCCTCGGGGAAAATGTATCAGGACTTGCGCTTCGAAAATAACGGCTTGCTTCTCTGAGAGTCTCGTCAATGTTTCAGCTCTAATTACGAAAAGTGGAGCACTAAGCAGAAGCCAGAACTCACTCGAGACGAATCACGAGCGGAGACTTAAGTTCAAACAGGAAGGCCTCTACTCTGATGCGCATGTAGCCATCATGTCCAATTGTCTGTGATTAAAATCTCGCTCTCTGCTACAGCAGGGACAAGATTACAAAAGTTGCAATTTAATGCTTAGCCTAATGGATGTTGACTCTGCATGCGAAGGGATGGGCGACAAACAGGAGGAGAGGAAAATGGGAATAAGACATAAGACATTAAAAAAGTGCTAGATCTTGAAAAGGTTTGGTGAGCAAGATTTTGTGTGTGTTCGTGTTGTGGGACTTTTGAGCTTAGGAATATTTTAGGGATTGTTATTATCACCCCCCCCCTCCTCCGTCCTCGTACACGAGGGACTCGTCTCCTACAAGGAGGCAGGCCGCTCCCTCGACACGCATCATTAGAGGGTTTTTTACAAGCGACAAGCAGGCTATTTGGCTGTCATTGGGATTGTTTGAAGAGAATATGTTTATCTGCCGTTTACTCTAGGGGGGCTGGCATCAGAGAGAAAGGCAAGCAGATAACCATGAGCGCTTGACATCACTGTTATGCATTTGTCAATATTAAGGATAATAGGTGAGGATCGTTGTTGTTAAATTGGCAGCTCACTGCACCATGCCATCACAAATATCAGTAGACCTTTGACCTTCACTGTCACAGACCAGATGACCATCGACTCTGTCATTGCTAATTGCTAAGTTGAAGTATTTACACAAAAATAATGTAGGTCCTCCCCTTTCTTACTAAGTATTTAAAGACAGAAGGTCATCAAATTATTCTGCTTAGGGAATTTTCAGATTCAGTTTTGTTTTAATGTATTCTTAATTAAATGTTTTTAATTAAATGTTTTTTTTATATATTTCATTTTTAGTTTTTATTTATTTTAGTTTAGTTTATATTTCAGCTGTGATTTTTTTTTTCTGTTTCTGTTTTATTTTATGAACTTATTTTAACCTTTAGTGCCATTTTAAATTGCAAAACCCTGAAATGTAAGACAGCTCCAAGAAAACTTAATTAGTCCCACATATGCACAAACACGAAAGAAAGTATAGGAAAGAAAGTGAGCCTGAATGCTATAGAAACATATTTGTTATCTCCACTGAATTTGTGTGAAAACAGAACGGTGGCCAAGATACAGTGTTTAAAAAAATGAGTGCGACGAGGAGATGTGTGTTTTGTGTGTGTGCATGTGTGGACATGATGGACTGTCAGACAAGAAACGAGGGACGATAATACGGCCATCACCGACCCAAAGTGTAGGGTGTGTGACTGCTAGAGTGTATGCGGCATTTCCAATTGAAATGAGACAGAACGGAGGCATACAGATCCTCATTATCCCATTTCCCTCAGGGGGAGTGAAGGCAGCCTTTCAGTCAGAGGAAGACAAGAAGAAAACGCTCTCTCTCTTTCTCTCTCTCTCTCTCTCTCTCTCTCTCTCTCTCTCTCGCTCTCTCTTTCTCACTTCATGACATGAATATTTGTTGGGGGGAGGAGCACAGCAGATGAAAACTACATCAAATTACAGTTAACAAACAAACAAATCATGTGGCGGTGCTGGCTGAGCAGTGTAGCTAACCCTCTGAATCTGGGTTCCATTTAGAGCTGTATTCACCAGGGGGAAAATGTGCCCAATACGAGATACAGGTCACATCACATTTCCCAGCAGAGCCCTGACAGTGAGGGAACAGGCCGCACATCACACGGACACGTCCTGTAGTATCGACTTCAGAGCGGCTGATTGCGCCAGCACCCGCCGGCGCTGTTTAGATAGTTTGACTACATCAAGCTCCTCTTCTCCATGCCTCTTACTGGTGCGATTAGAGAGGGGAGAAGATGAAAGGTGCTTGGTGTATTTTTAAAATTGTTGATTTTCCCCTCTAATGATAGCTGGTGCAATTAAGCACTGGCTTGAGGCTCTCTATGTCCTTGTGTGAAAAATCTCAATTATATATGTGTGAGAGTGAGAGTATGAGCGTTTGTGGATGAATACGAGTACAGGGTTTGCATGCATGTGTGTTTTCTGGAGATTGAGTGTGGCATGTGTTCGTGTACGTTGGTTTTCAAGGTTGCAAATAGTTGTGTTTATGTCAGTCTCAGCATGTGTAATAGTGTCATGTTCGATATGTTCAATTCAGATGTATAATAAAAATGTAAAAGCTGCAGCTGTGAAGGCTTAACCTCGATTTCAATGTGTGTTTGTGTGTGTCTGTCTATGATAGATGATAGATAGATCTTTATTGTTCCCTATCTCTATCCCAATCCCTGTCTTTATTATTGAAGGCACTACACAAAGCACATATATTTCACCAAGTGATAATTTTTATGAAAGCCATATGAAATAAAAAACAGAGCAGAGCAGAATTTTTAAAAAAAAGGTATATACTTTTGGAAAGATTGGAAATTTTTGAAATACATCTTTTATAGCGCTTCTAATAATACAGATTGTAGCAAAGTGCTGAAATTTATCAAGTAGGAGAACAGAGTGATGGTAATGTATAATGACAAGTTTAAACTATTTATTTATCAAATGCAGAGACGGCCTCTGTAATCAAAATGACGATAATCACTAGAAATTAGGTGCCCCCATCTAAGCAAGCCATGGGCGACAGTGGCCAGGAAGCAAAACACCATCCGTGTGAGAATGGAGAAAAAAAACCTTGGGAGAAACCAAGCTTAGTTGGAGCCAGTTCTCCTTTGGCCGTACGCCCAGCACCTAATTTCCAGTTCAATTTAAAGTGCATGTCAGATTGTGCAAAGGACTTATAGTGTGTGTGCGTTTATAATAAATGTACACAGTATACACACATATTATGTAAACAAAAATGCTTATTTTGGATGCGATTAATCGTGATTAATTGTTTAACAGCACTATTTGTTGTCAAATATATATATTTGTTGTATTTTGTTGTCTATTGATGTCTGTAGAGAAAGAAAAAGGACAGCAAGTGCACAATTTGTAGACTTGAAATTTGGAGCAGTTTAAGGAAAACCACCGAGTTGAGTTTTTGTAATAGAGCCTTTCATTTACTTAACATTGTGAACACTCATTACTTGTGCCAGGCTCTTTCAGCAAGCATCCCATCACCCCTCGACTTCAGCCTTGTGAAATCCGCTGCAATTTTGCAAGCAGTCACTTGGTTTGGTAGACGATGAAAAGAAAAAAGTGTTTTTAGCAGAAGCTGTGTAGAGGGAATTGAGAGGAACACTTTTTCTATTCCTGTTTGATGCACCCTCCATACCTCAGGGCACAGTTCTGGAAAATCTGGCGTGAACTTTCAGCACTTAAATGCTAAAACGTGACTGATTTGGGATGATAATAGGCACCCTAATAGGAGTGGATCTCCAGCAATGGCTTCCAGTCCTGTTTCCTCCTGACTTAATGAAATGTGATCAGACAGTTGGAGGGAGGACGAAAAGACAGAGGAGGAGAGAGAGAGAGAGTGAGAAAAATAGCACAAGGCATGATCCTCCTTGCCGGCAGAGAGGGGAACGGATCTTACAGCTTCTCTTTTGTTTGGGAGGAGGGTTGATGGCCAGGAGAGCAGCAGGTCAATACCAATAAGAGAAAGAGTCTAACACCATACACCTGCACTTGGTGCAAAATAAACAATAGAAAAATCTCTCCAAAACAGCTTCAAGCGTTATTGTGTTCAAGTGTTTGGTACTAAATGTGACATATTCTCTTTTTCAAAGAACTCACAGAATAAATCAGGTAGCAATTATTATTTTCTGCCACAGCAGGAGTAATTACAACGTTATAAGTACTTAATAAGACTATAATTACACATTAAATACCGTGAATAACACAGCACTCTTTCACAAATTAAAATATGACATTTCATTAAGGTCTAATTGGCCTTGGGATACTTGAGCATAGATTAGTCACCTTCCATCCTGTGAAACCCCCATTTAGATGAGTCAAGCCTCATCTGGACTCCTGATAAATGGAAAGTATACAGAGGTGGGGATGCTGTGAGTGCAATTGTTAAGACGAATCTGCCTGTCGAGGTGTTCAGGTCAACTGAATGTGTTCTTTAAACTTGACCGTGGCTGTAAATCACCTCGTCAACACATGCAGGTGTCCTGCTGTGTTCTGTCACTCACTGACAGAGCATTTGTTAAGAGGTTTAATTACTTGTGTGGCTTGAATCCAGAGTAAGCCTGTATTTCTTTAAATCTGTCCTCTTTGTTGTGCCCTGGGTGCTGTGGTGTGCAATACATATGTGTTAAAAGATAGAGAAAGAGAGAGAGAGATGAAGAGAGCAAAGCAAAAACCGTGAATGGACCTAAATTACAATGTAATGTTCGCTCTAACTTCAATAACAAGTCATTAGCAGACTGTCAGAGAGTTTCATTTATTTGTTATTACGGTGCCCACAGCGAAAATCACAGAACTGGGAATGTACGCTGACTGCAATTAGACTAGAAGAAAGAATGCACAAAATATCCTTTAACGGCACATTGTCGAGAAATGGAGAAGTGAGCAACGTTTTAACGCCTCTGTAGATCGTTTTCATGCCTTGTTTCTGGTGTAATTTGCAATAATGGTGTTTGCATCATCAGCATCCTTATTATCATATCATGAACCATGGGAGAGCGTGTAATCAGGTTGATGTGTTTTAGAGGCACTTTCTCCTCCGTGTCTCACAGGCAGGGATAAAACGCAGCAGGTCCTCCCTCTGAAAGAGCCCGGAAAGCGCCGGCAGTGTCGCACGAGCTCGCATTATTATTATCATTTCTGATGCGTTTAATAGCCCCTGTTTTAGCTTTGAAGACAATCTTTAGGGAATATTGAATCAGAGCATTATTTTCTGCCCTGGATTCCTTGCGCAGACAAAACTCTGTTAATTAGCCCCATACCTATAAGCAGACTCTTCCTCTTCCCTCTGCCTTCATGATATTATTAACCGTGACTCCTTCGCCCCCCCTCCCCTCGTTTCTGCTCTTCTTGTTTTGTAATCAGAATACCCCATTGGCACTCATGTTTTTTGCATGCGTGATTGGGCTGAGCATTTTTCACCCAACATCCTCTCCTCCCATTAGAGCCGAGGCCTGAGGAAGCCCCTGTGAGTGGCTTCTTCCGCTTGCACGGCGTGTAGAAAAGACCCCTAGTATCCTCTAAACTACCCTAATGCTCTTCGCCATTCATAGCCTCTTTAGAGCCGGTTCCTGCTTGCAAGGAGTTCAAAGTCCTTGTTAAACCCAACTGCCCCACAGTAAAACGGGCCGGGGACCCTTTAGAATGCATTTCACAAATCAATAAGCCCTCCCTAAGGATCTCCCTCTCTTTCTCTCTCTCTCTGTAACATCTCTGAGCTTGTCACAGAGGCTGTTGTAATGCAAAAGAAATTCCTTAAAGAATAGACAGAGATAACCGCGAGCAAGACGGAACGCAGCGAGAAGATGTTTTACACAGCCAAAGGGGCAATGCCAGGTACTCCCCACAAACCCAGACGGATGTTATTCGCAAACAATATGCTAAACTCGTCACGGGGGATTTCGATTGTGTAGGAAGGATGGCTAGGGATAGAAATTCAGAAATCGACAACGTTTAAAAGCATGTTTTGTCTCTGCTTTTTCTTCTACTTGGAGACAGGGTATCAGTTTCAGTCAGGATTTAAAGGTAAACGTCGTTCAGGTTTGTGTGTTTTCGTTTCAGGGCTAGAAGGAAGATGCTTTGTGTATTCATGAGAAATGATTTCCTCTTTGGGAGGCCTACAGTAAAGAATGAAAAAATATGTATTTTCTTCAAATGCTCTCCATAAGCGATAGATATCACTCACATCTCGTAGAACAGCTCCCTATACGCTTTCACGAAACCCTTGAGAGCAACGCTAAATGTATTAAATGCACAGCACAAAAACAGCTTAACTTTATGTGACTGTTGGGGCAAGGTGTGCTGCATAGCTATGGTCAGAATTTGGCCTGGGGCTGTTCAGAGAGCGTACAAAACTGAAACACTTCTCATTCAGTCAGACACAGAGCAGAGAGAGCAGGGGGGTAGAGACAGGAGATGAGGGAAGAGAAGGAGCCGTGTGTTGTGAAGAGATGGCATTTATGATAGGAGAGGGCTGCTTGATGTGGCACTGTGGCGCTGTAACAGCATTGTAAAGCCTGCTGACAGGCTGTTGTAGTTGCGTACTGATCAGAGGCAGTAAAACTATGCAGATGGTGGCAGATGATCAGTGCTCTGTGAGCAGAATATAAATATGGCTGCCATCAGAGAGAACACACTCCCCTTAGACAAACACAACACTGATGCAGCGGCATCGGCTTGCACCAGCATTGCAGCTTTAAAGTTGGCTTTTACATTTTTTTTTTCTGGGTTCAATACAAGTTAAGCTCAATCTAAAACATTCGGGGCATAATGCTGAATACCTGAAAAAAAAAAGTAAATAAATAAATACTAATAACTTGCACATTCGAAAACAAAATTCTATAACCATAACTTTATCCTGATATTACTGTAAGTAAATATCTTTAATTAATATTACTCAGTAAGTACTTAACTCAGTAACTAAACTTAAGATAAAGTTTAACCAAAGCAAAAATTTACAATGCAGTGATGCACTTAAAAAAACGAGGTTGATTTTTTTATAAAAGCACTTACACAAATTCTTTTGTTAAAACTTGTGTATTGTTTTAGATGTGTAAGTTTAAATAGTTCATACTGTCATCTTTATGCTCATATTAAGGCTTTAGGTGTTGCGTTGCCATTGTAACAAAGAAAAATTGGATATAATGTTTGAGAAAAGTGAGTAATTTGTTTTCCATACTAATATCATGTTAACACTTGATATTTATTACTTAATTTACTCAGTAAGCATTTGCTTTCTTTACTTTCAGCTGATTTAAATGTTCAGAAACACTTTTTGTGGTCTCTTATCTAGTTGCTTATTATCATGTACATTACTAGAATATTAGCTATTCATTAGTAGTAATTAAGCACATATTAATGCCTTATTCTACATGACCTTATTCTACATCCATGATCCTACCCAATAGCTAAACTTAACAACTATCTTTTTAACTATTAATTAGCAGCAAATTATGAAATTATTGAGAGAAAAGTCATAGTTAATAGAGAATAAGTGCTACCAGATTTTACCTTTAAAGTCTGGATTGAAAAAAACCCCAACAAAAATAAGACAGTTTCCAAACTTTATTTATTTTTCTGAGAAAAAAGTTACCTGTACCTAACAGTACCTGTTAGTATTTAAAGTCTGCTACAAGTGCTTTCAATGCATTAAACCCATTAAACCCAGAATATTCTTTTAACTTTATCATCCCAAGCAATAAGACATATATTAATACATTCCTTCCCGCTTCAACAGCCCAAAGGCTGGCCATCAGTTTGATGTTTAATACTGCATGCTATGAAAGATTCTCTTCAAATTAGTAGTTATTTTATGAATGGCTTGATTAATTCATTTATATTGAGCCTGCACTGTATGTTGAGCTTGATGTGAGCTCAGGGACCTTATATGTACCGAACCTGCTGAGTTTTTACTGAGACACTTCAGATTAAGTAGCCCCCCTCCCTGCTTCAGTCCCAACTGGGGATGCTGCCTTCTGCTCTTTAAAAACCAGCATTACTAATTGGCAAACACTATAAACCGAGCCTTCCACTGCAGGCTCTTATCCATGAAGAGCATACGTTTCGAGCTTTCATCTTGACTTTGATAAAATGAATTCACATCAAGCTACACCAGCTATACAAATAATTAGATATCAGGTCCGTATTGTATTAAGAACTGAAATGATGCAGAGGCAAATTAATGTGACAGCAAGTAATCCCGTCTCAACTACTGCTGTGGAAAGGAAGAGAAAAAAAAGACCACAAGGTGGCTGCCGGCTATGCAGTCTCTGTTGTGTAATTAATGTAGCATTAAATTCTCCCATTAAGGTGACAGATGACAGTGTATATCACTGAGGCAGTCTACAGTGCCATCTTTGTAGGCAATGAGAGGGGGTTTGAAAAGAGATGGCTAGGTATGAATCATAATAAATGGTCTATACATGCATTTTGATCAGTTTCTTTTCAGAAAGGACAAATTGGAGGGCATTTATGGGGATGATTTATTTAACAAGCTAATTTGTGTCTCCTTTTGCATGCCTATGCTGGTTTATTGGGAGTTCAGGACATTTAAAAAGATACTCTTCACCACAAAATGTAAACAAAATCTCTATTTTCTGAAGCTGATTTACTCACTCACATGCTGTCTGAAATATGCATAGCTTTCTTTCTTCAGAGAAACAAAAATAAGTTATTATGCTAATAAGTTATGCTATATTATTAGCATATTGGTTGTTTATTAGTACTGATTAAGCACTTATTAATACATTATTCTGCATGGCCATATTCTAGGTCACTTACCTACTACAACAAAAAATGACATTACTTACCAATTATAAGCAGCAAATTAGGAGTTTATTGAGGGAAAACTGTCTAAAATATTAGTGCTTTTAAACGTTTTATCACGATTAATCGCATTCAAAATAAAAGTTTTTGTTTGCATGACGTGTGTACTGTGTATGTTTATTATGTAGCCATATGTAAATACACACACATGCATGTGTATATTTACCAAAAATATGTTACATTATTTATTAAAAATATTTTTAGATATGATATTATTTATATAAATATAAATATATACATGTAAATATTGTCAAAATATATGGTATATGTGTATGTGTGTGTTTAAATATACATCATAAATATAGACAGTACAGACTCATATATCATGCAAACAAAAACATTTATTTCGGATGCGATAATCATTTGACAGCACTATATATGTTGCTTAATCTAAATGGTTATCTATTTTCTTATACACCTCTATTTTATCTACTGACGTTACCGACATTGGTCCCATACGCTTGCAATGTACTCAAAGAGATAGATTGTTTTGTGCATCTGAATATAGAAAGTTACATCTGGGCCAGCATGAGGATAAATAAATGATTTTTGGGTGGAGCAACCCCTTTAAGTCTGTTTGTGCTTGAGGTGGACAGAGCCGTGAATGCACTTTGACCTCTGTGCTTTGATTGAAGCATGTATAATTGGAAGGCAACTGCTTTGGCTAATTAGCGCTTTGTTAATGCGCATTGCCCTGTGGCTTGTGTGGGGCGCTGTCTGTCTGCGTGGGGGTCTGGCCAGGCTTTTCAAGACAGGCAGCGCTTGTGGGCGAGCCTAGTAGGTCATGCTGTATTGCAGCTCCAGTAACAACCTCCAAGCACAGGCCAAGGACGCCCTGAGATGGTCACCATCCTTGTGAAGTCAAGACAGAAGCTCCTTGCTTGTCCCCACATGATAATCATCCAACTGCAGACTATAGAGGTTGGCTAAAGGCTCTGACATCACAGAATAGAACTGTTGGTTTTCTGTGCTGCCAGAGCATGGCTGCTAATTCAAATTAACTCTCCTTTTGGCCCGTCTTGTTCATTGACCTGACTATAAGTCTGTTTTCTTCCATTCTGTTGATACTTGGCAACCCCAACAGCCTCCACGGCTGGATGGAAGAGCCATTGCTGTGACTGGCAACAGCAGCCATTTTTAACGGGTCAGGTCATGTTTAAGCTATTGGTCAGTTTGGTAGGAGGAGGTGGGAGTTGATTAAAAACCTCAGTTAATGATGTTAAGCAGACCCTTGTCATTAATCTGAGCAGTGGTTGGTGGCCAGGTCTGGTGGCAGAGTGATTGATGTAGGCCATACTCTCTCACGCAGGGCGGCTGCTTGTAGATCACACTGAGTACATGTGATTGCTGTGGAGACTGTCTCCTCCTTGCCATCTACTAAAACAACAGCTGTACACATGCACAGTGATGAGCCGTGCAGGAGGTTATAAGACCTCTAGACCTTGTTAGCCTACATAAGCCAGTTACTTCAATTGCTTACATTCAGTAACACAGAAAACACAAATTTTTCATTAATTACTCACCCTCATGTTTTTCCAAACCTGAAAGACCTTCGTTCATCTTCGGAACAAAAATTACGACATAACATGATTATGCCAAGTGCAACATGTGGGACAACACTGTGATTAACCAATCAGATTTAAAGAAACAATTTACAGTTTTTGTGAAGTTTAGGCTTACAGTACAATCAGTGTTTGGTGCTTGTACATCAGTGTCAGTCATCTATCATTTCCTCTGATTTTAGGCATTAAGCGTAAGCGTAGGTTTAGGTGTAGAGATGGTCAACGCTATATTTTTGCATTAAAATGTTGTTCTAGGGTCTACAAAATATGTTGACCAAGGACACATAGTACTTGGTAAAATCAAGACATGCAAGTCATCTGACCCTTTTTAGACAGCAATACAACTGAAATTATCCCAGATCAAGAAATGTCGTAAATACATTGGTAAAACAATCCATGTGACATAAATTTACTCAACCATTCTTCTCCCCTGAGTTATGTCTTCCACCATTTTGGAGAGCATCATAACACAATGATTACATACACTTTTTGACTTAATCAGTCTTGTTTACGTTCAGGGGGAAAGCATGCACATGAATGTAATCTGCAGTTGTTTACACCTATGGGAAACCACACTTATGCGTTGTGATACTCTCTAGAATGGCAGAATTAAGAGGAGAAGAATGGTTGAATAAATTACTTTATTTTTGTTTTCTTGCAAAAAAAAAAAATTCCTAGCATCGCAAAACTGAAGTTGATCTACTGATGTCACATGGACTGTTTTACTGATGTTCTTACCACATTTCTGGATTTGGGATCATTTCAGTTGTATTTCTGTCTATGGAGGGTCAGTTGTGTTTGATTAGGCTTGGAGTGAAACTCTGCTAGGCATCAGCGCTCCAGGATCGACGTTGCCTGTCCCTGCTCTCTAAAATTTAAGCTACAGTAATGCTTTTTCCCCCTGGTTTCACAGGCAGGGCTTAAGTTAGTCCCAGACTAAAATGCATGTTTGAACTGTCTCTGAAAACATCTTGCTCCGACATATAGTAAAATATGTCAGTGCCATAATACTGTCTCAAGATTCACACCTGTAGTATTTTTTTCTAAAGCATTCATGTAAAAGCTGCTTAAATGTCTTAATTTAACTTAAGCCTAGTTATGTCTTAAGTTAAGCCAGGCATTTTTGTTGCATTTATTAGGTGTAAACAAATTAATGCAGGTTTATTTCAAATCTAAAATATGGGTAACATGTAAGGGCCCAACAGTATAATTATAAATGTCATTACAGAAATTAATTATAAATGTAATTACATATAGGTATTTTTAAAAAATATAAATACAATGTAAAAACCTGCATTTACACAATAAGTGCCCAGTTATTAATTTAAATGTAAGTACATAGTAATTAAGGCCACCTAATGTAAAGTGGGACCCTGGACTGTGAAATAAAGTGCTGACCAAATTGCCGACCATTGTTATTGACTTAGATAAACCCTTGAATGACCCCATCGGTGATAATGAATTGAAGATCTTTAAATATCTTCATCATTTGTTGAATTCAGGTGGGTAGGGAAATCATTGTATGGAGTGAAGTCTCACATGTCCACTGTGTCCTGGTGCCCATGTCTTCTGCTCTTTTACTTTCATTTTTCTCCACTACTTCCAAACGTGGAGTTTGGTGTAAGAAATAGATAAGTGCTTCTCCTGAGATGACCCTCTGAGCCTAAATTGCCTTTCAGTTCTGGGTCAGAAAGTCCAGGATGTGCATGTTTAAGTCCTTATCATTAATCACACATAGACAGTCAATTAAGTACATCTGAGCCACAGATCTCAGGCCAGTGAAGGTGCCATGGCACAATAAAACATAGGTATTCTCCTGAATTAGAACAAGCACTTTTAATTGTGGTCATATTCTCCTAACATTAGCTTTACTATAAAATTAGCATGTTAAACTGACAGTACCTGCTCATATCTGAGCCACTGTATTCCAAGCATATACACTAAAGTAAGACTTCTATAAATGAGAACGGGTCCCTGTGGCTGCAATAGAGATGTCAGGATGTACCAAGGGGTCAGTAGGTTCAGAGGGGCTTTTCACTCCAGGTTGACCTTGGACCAGACAGATTTATCCTCTGTCAGGTCTCTGTTTGAGAGGGGGACTCCAGCGGACCACTTTTTGGCTGTAGGACAGCCTCATAGCCGGCACATGCTTGTGACGTTCTCCCTTTGTTCTTTGACATGTTTGTTTCAAACATCTTAACATCTCTTTCTCGCTCTCTTTTTCTCTCACTCTCACTTTTTGTTACACATGTTTCTTTATTCTGTTGTCACATAGCAAATAATGCTCTTGGCTATAAGAGTGAGGTGCGGACATGAGGGGATAATCTTTTTTAACACTCTGTTGAAGGAAAGCAAATTAAAAACAAGTCTACCCATTTGCACGCATAATCACAGCAAATTGCCCATAGCTCATTTGTGTATTGTTTGTCGGGTAAGATCGAGCCGATTCTACTCGTTTGACAGCTTAGTTAGCAGTTGATAGAGCTGTGAAATATCACACTCTCCATAACCATGGACTTGTTTTCAATTTGGAAACCACATCCGCAGTTCTGCATTGCATTTTTTTTAACAGACACAGTGTTTAGACGATTACACTCAGTTTGTGAAATCATCTTTTTCAGATTCGATTTTTATTAAATACTAGCAGTAGTTTAGTATTTCTCCCAGTTTGTTTAATACACAATATTTTCAAACAATATTTCCTTCAAAACCGTACCAGTTAATAGAAGCTTCCATGCCACCCCCCCTTTTATCCTCACCTAGCATGTGCATGTGTGTGTAAACTGCGGGCTGACATGAGTTAATTATTGATTAAACATGAGGGAGGCACATAAAAACAGCAAGGTCTTCCCTCAGGACCAACCAAAACTCACAGGGGCAGCCGCATGCTACACTGCCACATAATTTTCCCAAGAGCCTGTGCCCCAATGAGACCACTGGCTCGATAATGAGTTGTTTGCAGACCTCAAGAACACAGTGATGATGACCTGTGACCTCCAAGCACATTGACTGGGGAGCATGAGGTAAGAGAGAGAAAACAGAAGAAGAGCAGAGAGTAAAGAGGAGGAGGGAGAGTAGTGTTTTAGCTCAAGTGTTTTCTTGTTGGTGGTGTCTTGGCTCTCGTGTTAAACCCCTGTGGCCTGGAGAGCTGTAAGGATAACATGGTGCTTTGTCTTTGAGCTCAGATCGATTCGCCACTTGATAAAATGCATCCAGTTTTTGTTGATAAACTGTAACTCTGTCATTGCTTGTTTGTATGGCGGACCCATTCAAGCACCAGAACTCAAGGACAGACGCTCGCACGTCGATGCGCGACTAGGCACACACACAAACACACTAATGGCTATGATTAATGTTCTGTATCTCTGAGAAAAATAAACCAGTTTCTCCTGTGTGTCGCACAAAGGTGCTAAAGGAGAAACAGTTTATCATCTGTGTCACGCGCATGTTCAGTTTGATCCCTCTGTGCGAAAGTTGTGTAATTATTTTACAACAAATTTCCGTCTTTCAGCAGAAAAAAAATGAATTTGTGCCCACATAATAATCCTTGATTCCCTCAACAGAATATTTACAAAGTTTCAACATATGTAAGTCAGCGCGAGTCATTATTGATGACATTTTCTTGGCTAACAGCCGGTAAAAATAAACAGATAAAAGCTGAGATGGCGGTAAGTAAACAGCACATGCTCCCTCGTGCTCCGTAAAATTCCTCACAGATGGAGCGAGCGTTTCTGTGAGGATGTCCACGGCGCGCAGACAGGTCTGCGTCGTTCATAATAATCACAGTGACAATCTGACTGAGAAGAGATCTCTATTCGCATCCTGGGATGCCAGTATTCAAGACTGGCACCACTGTGCCCAGTGAGGGGAAGAGCCCATCTAATTAATCCTCCTGCTTCCATGTCATGTGATTAAATTAAAGAAGCCCCCCCACGGGCCCACCCTGCTACAAACACTTCTAATAATCATCTGTTTTGCTTTCCTATTTAAGCCCGTTTCAGCTCTCTGATGAGGAGATAATTACCGCCGCGGTCTCGCTCGCTCTTCCCTTACGTCCAATGTTCATTAATAACAAAAAGAGGTTGAGGGTTAAAAACTCATTTAATTGCCTTTATGTTAATGACATTATGAATAGCCACAGAGGCGTAGATTCTAATTCTGGCCAGTATTTGGTTCTAACGCCCGGCCCCCTAGAGGGCTGCTCATTTCGCTAGCATTACAGATGCACTGCTCAGCTCTCCTCTCTGTGCAGGTGGCTTTCAAAGACAAAATTAATGTTTGTAGCACTTTAGCATCCATGACTAACACGTTCCCGCTCCGCAGCTCTGTAAATTATCATGAGAGTTGGGCAGGAAATTTAAAGAAAGAGAACATGTAGACACAAGGTATGGAATAAATAAGTTAAAGTTAAAAAAAATGGAAACACATGTCCTAAGATGTCGGCACAGAACACAATCAGTTATTATCATAATTTTAGAGGGGCTGTTTTTATAATTTGCCATTATTTTTAACATGTAATTTCTCTAAGAGTAAGATTTCCGATTGTGTATCAACATTATAAAAAAACATACAGTACATATTATTTGTATATTCTTAGCTCTCTATCTCTATAAATTCTCATTTGTAGCGCACTCAATGCTAGGAATCCTAATTTTAATATATATGTCTTGCATAAATGATATTGTGTGTACATGTAGATAATGACTGTATGTGGAATGTCCGTTGCTCAATCTGCCACAAAGCAGGAAGCATAATGAAGGAAAGCCAGGAGCATGTGGAAGTTGTTAGTTTACAGCCATCTCCAGGCAGAAACCAGGCCAAGGGGGTGATGATGAATGAGTCCATCTCCCCAAGCAAAAGAATGACCTGGATCCCCCTTTCCTCTCCTCCTCTACTCCTCCTCTTGCTTCCTCGCTCCACCGCCAAGTGGGCCAACATTTTTCAACCGCCTCGCTTTTAGCCGAAGACAGGCCCTCCTTCCGGTAGCCCTGACCCTCCGCGACCCCTCCTCCTCCCTCTTGGCTTCTCTCTTCTTCTCTTCTTTCTTCCCCCTGAAGAACAGTAATCCCTTTCGCCAGGTTCCTAGTAATTTGATCAAATAGCATGCGCCCTTCCTTACCACTTATTGGCCAATTAAGTCAAGTTCTCATGCAGGGGGTCCGGCTGCTAGCGTGTTATCTGTGGATGAATTGATTGAAGCCATTCGGCAATCACTGAACCCTGCTTTAATGATCTAGGTGATAATACTTGTAATTCTTCTCAGTCAGGGGACCGGCGGGCGCAGCTGTTGGCACGGTAATCCCTGTCCTGATACACTGAAGTACCAGAGAGGCACTAATCTGTCTCTCTGATTCCTCGCTAGCGTTTTTTCTTCTCCTCTTCTTTTTTCTCTGCCCATATGATCACTAGTGGATCTGTGAAAAGTGACATTTAGGGCTGCAAAAATGGCAAGACATCAACAAAACACTACATCTTATCTTATCAGTAACATGTCTCACGTTTTCCCGCCTTGCGCATGTAATGCTCAGAACACAGAATGAGACCAAAACAAGATTAAACCAATGGCTTTGGGAGGCGTTACAAAGATAAGCTCTAAAAAAAAAATAAAATCAATGGCTACATGCCTCATTTTCAAAGGCAGACATTAACATTATAAAAGAGACAGCACACATAATCCAGCCTCCGGCCATTGAGTTAAAATATCAAATTATCATAATGAAGTCTAAATGCATATAAATGTTAAGCAGATTTAAGCTGAGGGAAATTGCATGTAATGTACTAAAATTATGTTGCTAAATGTGTCTTTTTGCTGTGTAAATGAAATCTGGATAAAAAAAAAAATTAATGCAGCCGTACTCAACAATAAACGACTTGTTGTACACATACAGAGTTAGGGCAAAATCTATTATTCTACATTATGCTTATTATCTCACACACTCATTTTCCAAGTTCCTTTTATCATATTAGACCTTAATGAGGGCGGGAACGTCTTCTATTCTCCAAAGCCCCGATCCTTTCAGACATGTTCGCTTCAGGTGAATATTACAACTTTTATGGTCAAATTAAAGATACAGTAGTTCAGAGTGAGATTCAAAAAAAATTATGCACAAAAAGGCACGTACATTCCTTTAAATTTACCGGAGCCTGCTTTAAAGTCGACATCAGAGGGGGAGAATTTCACAGGAAATCATTTGAGAAGTGAGAGAGAGAGAGTCGGTATGTGTCTCTAGTCAGGGTCAGACAGCAAATGACTTTTGATCTGAGTTTCTGAAGAAGGCCACACAGCAAGGGCTGAGCTGAATCCCCTCAGCCAATTACACCTCTGTACAGAGGCTTAATCTGTGCCATAATACAGTACCCATCCTCAGCATGTATAGCACTGGCCTTAAGACATCACTTAACCAGAAAACGTACTCTCTCCCTCAGTCTCTCTCCCCCTTAATTCACTGCGCTAAAGCCATGCAGGCGGAGGTTGGACCCTCACGTCCCTCAGGGCTTGCCCCATTCGCAGGTGTCAAAGGTGGCTAAAGCCAGGTGGAGGAGGGGACTTTACCAAGGGAATAAGATCATGTGTAGTTTTAGAAATGATCAGCAAGGAAACAGAGCTGCAAGAGTAAACACACCTGCCAATAAAAAGTAATCCTATATACTTTCAAGCACTTCATAATCAACGTGACTTGTCCTTATATTCATCTGTGTACAAATTCAAACAAAGATCCTTACATGCAGAGGTTTTTCTTAGGATCATACAGTTTTCATTGCTAGATTACACTCTCATTAAGAGTGTGTTGGGTAAAAAAAAAATATGCGAGCAAAAGTATTATGTCCTTTTAATGTCCATGTGTTGAAGCCTATAATGTAAGATTGTTATGTGTATGCATTGTATTTGCATTTCAATATAATCATTGTGATTTTAAATAAGAGGATTTATTTTTTACTTTGGCATGAGTATTAAGAGTATTATAAGAAAAGGTGTAACTAAGGGAGTATTGTAACATTTTTTATGCTGTGGTTGTAACCTTTGTAACTGTGTAACTGTGTAAATGTACATATTTGCGAAAATTTAATAGAAACTTAAAATTGCTTGAAAAATACATTCCTAAAATGTGCACATTTCATAATACACATCCATATCCATATCCACGTCCACATACACACTATGATTGATCCCACGTTAATAATGAGGTTTTTTGTGTATGTTATTTATTTATTTATATATTTATTTTACATGTAGTTCGTATAGGACATGGTGAAATTTATATGATAATCAGAAGGGATTTTTCTTTCTTTCTTTCTTTCTTTCTTTCTTTCTTTCTTTCAATAAACGCTATTTTTATATAGACTTGCAGCATCTATTATTCCAATTATGCTTTGGTCATGTTTGGCTTTCCACCCCTGTAGCTAAAATTTAATTGATTAATATTACAGTTATGTAAAACTAATCTCATGTTACATCTAAACAACAATATATGCAAACTCACCCAAACACCGAAAATCGGTTCAAACCTTTGTCATATTAATTATTCCATAAAGAGCCATGTTATTCTTGTAGATAAGACACCAAAACTCACAATAAATCTGTAAACTTGAGAGCGCTGCCACAACTTGCTGAGCATTCTGCTGGGATTGAATATTACATGAGCCCTGAATAAATGAGGGCAGGCTGAGATTTAGCACAGATTCAAATAGCGCCCCGTCTCAAAGTATAGTGTCGGATGCCACAGAAGATATAGCTGTTAAGGATGAGAAATTGGGTGCGTAAGCACTACTGGCAAGCTTGATTAGTCTCATGGCAAACAATTTAGCGAGGGGGCATAATCACAGAGCTTAGACTCATTTAGAAAGCCTGTTGGCTCCCAGCTGAACGATGTCGCTGCCCGCTGCATCCGAAGCATGGGGATGCCCACATTCTCGCACTGACACAACTGACAGAAAAGTTGAGCTGCATGCGATGATGCTTCCGCAGACTCGCCCTCCCCCTTGAACACGAATCCCACGGCGCTAAAAAAAAAACAAAAAAAAACTTTGCTAACATGTTGTGGCATGGTATCCAAAATATCTTTAATGTCTTTGTGTTTCACAGCAGAGTTTGGAAAGTCATTGCTAGGTCACTGGACGGTCAAATTATAGTGTTATTTTACTACACAAAATAACATGTCACATATTATGTGATTTGTTTGGGTGCGTACACATTTCAAATCTGTGCTAGTTAAATGATTGGCCCTGTAAACATGAGTATACGTGAGCATATGTTAGCATGTCTTATTTTGGTCAAGGCTGCATATGTTTCTCTCTGCCTGCTGGAGTCTGATTATCATTCCAATCAGTAGAGGCGGCCAGAGTCACATTAATTTGTAGTAATTAATAGCACTGAGGCATCTGACAGCGCATGTTAACGAGAGCCTTTGATTGTTTGGATCACTAACTGCCGCTTCTCTTGTTTGCATCACCTCCAAGGAATTTGTAATATCAAAGCGTAGCGCTATCTGATACTTGTCAAAATGCAATTTATAAAAGTTTAATTCTTTTATTGATTTAGTTTGGGTTTGATGCCTGCAGTGTCAGCTCCCCTGGTAGAACTTAGTGGATTCAAATGCTTGTCACCAGCACAGCCTCCTTTTTACTGAGAACAATTGCCATAGGCCAGCCCAACAGGCATGGTTTAATTGCCATTAATTAAAAGCATAAATCTTTTTTTCTTCGCTGGCTCTGCTCTTAAACAGGGCTTTACGTAGCTGTTTTTCCCCCTGCGCTTGTCAGAATCCCTTCTGGCTAGTGAAGGTTAACCCCCCCTCCCGATTCCCTCCGCCTCCCTCCACTCACCAGACGTTTCTGAAATCATCTTTTTAGCGTGCTCCTCTGCATGATATGATGTGAAGTGTGAGTGGTGCAGTGATATTTAGTAAACCGGCTTCTTGCTTTATTGCGGTATAATGAGGTCAAATGAATCCCCTTGTACGCATGCTTAGCTGCCTCCTCATTTCAAATGCCTTCTGACAGCTAGTAAAACAGCCGGCAAACACAACACTGACTCCCAGAGAGAGTGAACATTAGAAAAACATTGCTGAGGCGAAAAAGTGCAAAATCACTTCTTTTTCTTAGCCTTCCCCTTTAATAAAATATTAAATTTTTTTCATCCCCTGCCCTGGCATTTTTCATGGTTTCTGGCATATATTATATTGTCCATCCATCCATTTTACAGCATCTTGGTTTGTAAGCAAGGAAGCACTCGGATGGCGTGCATATTTAAAATATTTTTTTTATCCAAATTAATAATTTCCACTCTATATATATATATATATATACAGGTTTGTGCAAAAATCTCATAATAATTATCTATCTATCTATCTATCTATCTATCTATCTAACTACAGTTGTATGAATGATTGGAATTTAAACTTTGAATATAGCCTATATTTCTTTACATTTAATTCAATTTATAATTTTGCATTCTGGTTGCTATACCTGCTTATTTAACGCAGGTGATAAAGGAGCATGAATGTCATGTGATGTTAAAGTGTGTGTGTGTCCATGCATGGATGCACTTCAAGGGTGCAATTAGTCTTCACTATAGATGATCAACTGCCACTGTCATGTCAAAACAAATTTTGTCCTCCTTTGAAAGCTTACTGATGTCGCCCACGGCTGTTAACCGAGATTCAGACTCAAATTCTCTGTCATCGCATCGGCGACCGTCGATCCGTTTATGCATGTTAGTCACCACCACATCTGGTGGCTTTCGCAGTTATTTCCTGAACAAGAGGGTCCTGCACAGCCCCTGGTGCTGGATTAAAAACAGTGACAGCAGCAAAGCCCAGCTCCAGGACACCAGGAGAGCAACGAGCATAAATATGCAGCAGATAGACGATCAGGTGGTCAGTTTAGCCAGATCAATAGTAGCCCACGTGCACTCCAAACAAACGTCTTAAGTGGATGCAGTATTGCTTAATTGGGAGCTTTGCAGACCAGACTCAGGCACATCCGTACCCCATGATTAAGTCCCTGGAAACCGCCCAGTGAGTATTATTGGAAACTAATGTGTTTGCTTGCCGTTTTCATTTGCAAGATAGCTACAACTCTAACCTGTCAATTTGACCTGTGTAGCGTAACACTTTAGAGCTAATTCCGAAGGTCTTTTACTCTCTTGACTCGAAGTAGACACGCATATACCCAAAGCAACATGCACACACTGCCAAGGACTCATTTTTTCTTATTCTCACAGTTGCTATGAAGTGGAGAGGAAGTTCCAATTAGAATTAAAATAAGCTCCTTTAACGGTCTCTTAAATTGACAACTGAACAATGATTTTCGTATTGGTATCTGTCAGAGGTCTGGGAAAATCCTCAGTTGATAAGGCCCAACGCTTCCAATTAGGAGCTGAGCAGGACCTTATGCAGTAATGATTTCCAGCTCCCTAAAGATGTGGTGTGGACACTTATTGCAAATTACTGACAAAAAGCTAGGCTGTATTGATGAGAAGGAGAACAGCCAGCAGTCCATGTTCCCATCTGGAGGGCGAGTAACGAGGAGAAACCGTAGGAGAGGCCTGCCTCTTTTTTACCTCTCCTTTTCTCCCTCTTTCCACCTCTTTCTCTCCTTGACCATGGTGAGCATGATCTTGCAGTCAGACTCGTGGAGTCCTGCTGGTATGACAATGCCTTCACTGTTCATTCAATGAAACTCCAAAGACTCAAAAGATTGGGCATGTATAATAACTTGTGATAGTTCTCCTTCGCCTATTTAATAATGACACATGTGTGTTAAGATGCACAATAAAAATGTCTTTTAGAAAATCTATGCACAAAAAATTAAATGTGCATATAAAATATGATGTATATGTAAACTGACAAATAGCAAATGGCTCATTTTGACACTGCTCATTTTGAATTATTATATTATAGGTGAACCCTGTAGAGCATGAATCATTTGTTTAGTGCTCTACGTGACAGTAAATCATCTGCACCATCACATATCTGTCTATAAATCCATAGTTCATTGAAGCTACCAAATTGATACACAGTAAATAGTAGTAACCTGCTATTTCCCTTAGTTGAATTTTGCTGAGGTAACCGTATGTATTTAATAGTGCTGTTAAACGACTATTCACATTTGCATTTTTGTTTACATAATATGTTGTGTGTGTTGTGCATATTTATTATGTATATATAAATACACACATTCAGCATATATTTTGAAAAATATTTACCTGTATTTACATATATTTATTTATATACTTTACACATGATTTATATCATATAGAAATATATTAAATATATAAACTCATATTTTACTTGCATGTGCATGTGTGTGTATTTATATGTAAAATATGATAAATATACACAGATATTATGTTAACAAAAACATTTATTTTGGATGCATTTAATTGTGATTAAGTGCTTGACAGCACTAGTATTTAATTTGTTTAATGGTTAAAAAATATTTTAAAACTTAAAAACATTTGAGTGTTATCACATGAAGCAGATTTTCCGGATGTTATGTTTTGGGCACACTATAGTGTTTAACAGTATGATAGGATTTATTGTCTTCCACGCTGAACTTTGGGATATTGAAGAAAAATAAAATTAAGGCTTATTTTCACATTGTTCTTTTTATAATTATTGGTCAAGAAAATAATCAAACACTACTTGCATAATTGGTGGATTGCATTACAAATACAACACCTGAGCGAAATGAGGGTTCATTTGAATAACTTGTTTGCTGCTTCTTAGATGCACTTTTTTGATGAAAACCAAAAGTCTGAACTTCTATCGTACCAGTGCTTCTTTGAGATAAAAAGTCCTGTCTTCCTTTGATATTTACCATCCTTATGTCAGAATGAGTGACAGCTTGGCTGACAGGGCGGGCAGAATTCTTGAAATTGCCAGTGAAAATCCTTCTTTGTCGCAATCTTTTGCCCTGGGCTGTAGGTGTCAGAGACAAGAGCCCAACTGCTTCATGCCAAATGTTTATCAAAGCTACTGATTAAATGCTTTGCTCATCGTATTTTAGTGCAGTAAAGATCAAATACCCTGCCCAACCCTGGAAAGCAACTAAAGTTTTAGAGAGAGAGAGAGAGAGAGAGAGAAAACGGTACATTATACAAGACAAACATTTTTTTGAGAAATACATGACCATTGCTCACAATGTTTTGTCACAGTCTCACAGTCTAAGATATGTTGTTTTCCCCACTTCCCTTTATCTATACGTTCACTCAATCCATCCCATCTTCTCATGGCTTCCTTTTTTCTTGCTGGAGGTAAAACGTCTGACCCTTGTGGTCAGTGCCACGATGGCTTCCTCTGGTCGCAGCTCTCTGTTTTGTTTCAAAAAGGCAGTGCAGTGCGGGCGAGTGAGTGCCCTGCAGTGGCAAGCCTGGGGCCATGTCAGCCTCAGCTGCTCCATCACCAGGAGACTGGCCTAACATCTCCTGACTGCACTTTGCTGTGTTTCCCTGATATGGTCATATCACATCTGCCCACTCTCCTGTGACCGAACCAGCACTTCCAACATTAAACATTTTGCAGCTATCTCCACTTTTCCAGTTTTTCAGCTGTATATGAACGATGTTTGGACATATTTCCCACAGCCACTGTAAGTTGATATAACGTACCAGAGCCACTTACAACTTCTGGTTCTTTTTTTCTTCTTCTCCTCCAGTCGGTGAGAACGAGGCCTGCAGCCCTCCTCACCCCCCTTCCAGCAGCTCTTCCTCCTCCTCACCACTGCATTTGAATTTCCAGATAATAGGCTTTGACTTCTGGCTGCACGTTTATAGGTCTTTTCATGTTATCTGCTTAGCTCATAGCATGGAGCTCAAGAACACAGACTCCCTGTGACAGGCCAGCCAGTCAGCCAGGCAGGCCTGTCAGGAGCTCTCATACACTAATGATTTCCCTTTAGTCTATTTTCTGTCTCATTGGCCGTTTCCTTCAAAAACAAAATTGCTCATTTAAATTCTCATGCCTGGGGCATTTTGGTCTTCAAATATTGTTGGAAAGTGAAAGGATTAGGCAAAATATGGTTTTTTAAAATGTTAATATATTTTCTGGTTCACTTTCTCCTCTGAGGCCAATTAGGGAATTTCTGCTGGCTGCATTAATGTCAAACTGACATTCCCAGCTATAATTACACTGTGCTTGAAACCTAACTTTCACTTGTAGGTAGATGAGTGTGCTTGGCAGTGACATGGAGACTCACTCCGCCAGCTTTTGATCATTTAATCATTGCTTTGCTTTCCCCCCCTCTTTTTCCCCCCTGCTCCCGCTCATTGATGATTTCACCTTTATTTTCGGTGTTGCAAAATGCAGTGTTATCTCTCATTACTCGCGCCAGTGTTTTGCCGGGGTTCATTAGTGACGTTCGTTCCGCTCCCTTCAGGTGCAGCAGCCATATGCACACTGTTTACCCGCTTGATTCTCAATTTACATTGCGTCGCCTGGTGTTGTTGCTGTGTTTCTTCTCTTGCACACAGTGGGCACGTAACAGTGAACGGGCAGACGTACACAGCGCGATGGGTTATAATGGATGTAAACGTTCTTGACAGGCGGTCGTCGTCTTCCTCCCTGCCAACTGTCGCTTAGCTGCTATAGTGACAATACATGACTCTCTCCAAATAAAAAAGAATAAGGATTGATTTGGGTTACATATGTATATAATAAGAAATACGTTTTTTTGTAATAGCATTTCATACAGCTTACCTATTAAATGTGCCTATGCAGATCAAAATTTTAACTAAAAGTTTTAGTTTGAATTATGATATGTATAGGCTATATGTATAATGTATACAATAATATCTGTAGGTTACGGTTATATATTATGTAGTAGGCTATTATTATTATTATTGAATGCGAATTCGTTTATATTCAGGCGCTTACAATTTCGTTTTTCTTCATTTATTGATGTTATAAAAATGGGCAGCGAACAATATATTTATAAACTGCGTATATTATTGCACAAACGCACAATTACTAGTTTTTGTTTGCTTTTTCTTTCTTTTTTGTTGTTGTAATGTGGCCTTGTTAAACAAATGCACAGTACAACAGAACTATATAGGATAGAAATAAATCACGTTTTATTTCAAATGAAAAGTGGAAAAAGAGCCTATTATGCATTGTTTTGTAAAACCTGGTTTTGCAAGCTGAGTCTGCCATAGATGCCGAACTAATTTTGGATGACAGCGTCGAAGACCTCCAGCAAACACACAGATAGGCCTATCCCTGATTTCGCCTCCAAACATTCTGTCAGTGCCGATGCCTATCACCGTAATAACGTGCGAACGGTTTTAAATCTGACTAAAGAAGCGCTGGACAATCTCAATCTGGCTTTTGTTGCTTTGAAAGGAAATCATTTTCGCGTCTTGCTCAATTGCTCGCTCGCCCCTTGAGCAATGCGCAGCGTTCACACCCACCGCCCCCCCCCTCTTCTGTCTTATTTCCTCGTGATTTTTTGCGCTTTTAGACTTCAGGTAATAGGAAATGGCACTGACCCCTCCTGATCCCCCGATTACCTTTGTGAAGCGTGCACGCGCCACAGAATCACACGTCACGAGGCGGCTCGACGCCATCAGCACGGATCAATCACGCGCTCAGCCGCGCGCAGGAATGCAGCTCGCGGACACGGTCAGAGCCAGCCGCGGCTCGCGCTGATTGACAGCTCTGGTAATTAGGTGATTGTAAAGACCCCTCTGACTGCTAGAACAACGTTGTCAGGGCCGGTCTGTGGCCGGAGCGCACAAATCAATGTGCTTTCCTTGAGCAAACACTATAGAGTAGAGCAGAAAAACTAACAAAGAGACGTGCTGTGGGGATGGGCACGCATGTGATGCATGTGTCATCGTCGCTTACTAAAATGTACATTGCAGTTCTCGGATAGATTGCTGTTTTACGTAAACAAAACGAGACTGATGACATTCACGCGCTTCCCCTGTCTCTCGCTTTCGTTCGCATTTTAACATTTGATTTGGGTGTTAAATTAAAACTGTAATTGATGTTCATCTAGGCCACGGGCCCTTCTGTGTCCTTCTCCTAGGCTTATTATTTCCCCCTCCTTGTTTGCCTTTGGATTAATACTAGCTGCACTTCAAATTAAACTTGAATGTCACATGTTTTATTACAGTGTCAATTCAAGCACTGTTGAGAGGAAGAGGGGGGGATACTGTTAAGATCTAGTAAAAACTGGAATATTGGGATCCTGAAAGCCACTGCTGTAAATGTCACAGCTCACAGAGAGCACCAACCTTCCATAAAAGAGCTTCTAAAATAATATTTCCGGTTGAATTTTGACTTTCGTAACAATTTTGTATTAGCCTTTTACCGTCCGCTCAAATAGAGATGTTAGACATGTTTAGAGAGAGACAGCTAATTTGTCTTCTGTCAGACCCACGATTCTCGATTAAAGATGCATTTTTTTGTGAGACCGTGCTCTGTCCGATTCTATTCTTGCTCAAGGCACTGCCAGTTGAATACAGTGTATCCTTTACAGTCTGCTTTTAGGACACTTGCAAATGAAGTACAGATTATTCATACTCAACAGTTTCATTAATTACAAATACAATTATGTGCATCCATGGTATGGATGTTTTTGATAAGTCTCAACAAAATAGCTTGTGGCATGTAATATAATGTAAATATATGTATAGCATTTTTTTCATAATAATGTCCCTTTTTGATTGTATTCCTCGAATATCTTTGCAAATTCTGATTATTACCCGCACGTCGTTGTTGTGATTTCACCAGTTTCCATAAATCTACAGTAGCCCATACACTTCCTGACAACTCGGTTAACATCGTGCTTCAGAATATTGTAAATTCCGGGCTTTTTTGAAATATGCATGGATGAGGGGCCTTCTGTGATAGGCTATTTAAAACGTTTCTATCTTAAATCAAGTCTTTTATTTAAATGAACATCTATAGGCGAAACTATATTATAATTAATAAAGTTCGCGTTCATCAGATCAGTTAATCAGTTCATTTATGTGTTTGCTTATTGATGCCCCCCCCATCATGTATTGCTAATTGCACAAACTTTCCCTGGGTTATGAATAAACCTTATAAAACACACCATATTGTAACTGAACAGTAAATAAAAATAGAACAAGAGCATTATGTTTTGAAAGCGATCCTATATAGAGGCTACTGCATAAAATATATTTTTTCAACTTGTTGTGTTTGCTTCACTGATTCGAGGATTTATTGCATAGCCTATTAAATTCATATTTTGCATTTACGTTTGATAAATGCCTGTAGAGATTGCGCACGAAGTTTACGACAAGCGTGCGTGTCAGCAAACAGCGCGAGGCCTTCAGCATTCGCGAGGTGACAGTTTCAACATAAAGCCGCGAGGGGAATCAATACAGTGCAAACTACAATTTCACCGTCCGATCATCGACCATCAGCCCCGGCTGATCAGATGATACCCCGACTGGTTGTATTCAATTTGTTCTAGCGGCGCCCGCCTTTAAACCCAATAAAGCGATTGATTGAGGCTCAATGAGTTGCTGCAATTAGTGAACTGTTAATGAACACGCTGCTGGAGTCTCATGAGACTGACTGGCGTGTTCCACCATCGCTTTGATTTTCTTCAACGGAAAGATATACATTGCCAATAGATCGTTTTCACATATCTTGGGATAAAACACATTTCACTCCTCTAACTTAATTAGATAGTACATAAAAAAAAAATAAAAAATAAGGGCAAGCATATCTGCAGGGTATTGCACCAAATACCATATGGCCAAATGAGTATAGCCTAAAAAACCTTTTTAGCAGAAAGTAAATATAATGTATTTAGACGTGACTGCAAAACTGTTAGATGTTGCCTAAATTCATCAAAGTCAGTTCAGGCTACAGACTTACACTATCTTAATTGTTTTATGTAACCACCTCAGGTGTTAAAGACACCTATTTATGCATTTAGTTGAGTTTGGCTGTTGGTAGACTAAAACATGATGTCGGTATGTGTACACAGAAGATCTTTTGCCCTGCATTAACCAGCAATCTTCAAGCGATTATTGACAGGGATTCAGAGATAGCTTTGTCGCCGCCTAGTGTTGTTACTGAGCGTGTGTGGGACCGTGTCGGGGAGCTGCGTGTTACAGGCTACAAGAATTTACCAATTAGCCACGACTTAAATGACTATTTCAGTTCAGTACAGAATACAGTATTTTAAGAATGACAAGCTAAGAAGCCAAGCGCATATTTATATCATTCTAACTGACACTAGCATACATGGATATACAGAATCGTCGATTTTTGTCGCTGTAGTGTTCAGTCACCACATTTACAGAAACTTCTAAACAGATAGTTACCCTACTATTACGTGTAACAGGTCAGCTATTAGTACGCCACACGAAACAGCAAAACACATTGAAAAAAATTTACATTTGTAAATAAAATGTCTTAAAAAGCCATGTCATGTAAATCAGTATGAATTATTAAACAGACAGAACATTTAAAGAGTTTGTTGAGGTTTTGTCCCCCCCCCCGGAGAAACAATTTTATCCGAATAGAGGAACAAGTACAAAAAACGAACATGCAATCCCTTATATTTTTTGACAAAGGTATATTGTCTTTCCAAAGCAGATGTTCAATGAATCAAACAGACGGGCACAAATAATAGTCTACATGATATATCAAAGTTGTAATTATAGCGTATTACAAATAGCCTAATAATAAAAACAAATCTATCAACACATAGTCTTCTAAAGATTATTTATTTCCTTTTTGTTAAAGAATTTAAAGCGGTGCGCGCAACAAACCTAAATGATGACTCCCACGTCGCTCAGCTAAATAAAAAAAGGTTAAAGGATCTCAGGTCGGTCCGTTACAGGAGGAGGTTGCAAACAGGTTTGGGAGCACAGTGGAGTGATCCACGGAAAGCTCGACCGTAGCAAACCTACGTTAGAGAACGCAGCAGCCCGATACAAGCAGCTCTCAGTCCGTCTGCTGGAGAATATGGAAGCCATCAGATACCTCCATATATAGCGCATCATCACGCTTCTCTCAGTATAAATCTACGCACTCAGCGGCATATAAAACATTCTGAACTCTAACTCAAACAACATTTTAACATTAAACATTAAACAATTAACAAATAAAAGTCGTGCATTAAACAGCGGTGTAACGTTTCACGAGAGGTAAAGGTTTAAACGCATTTTAATTTTCTGCTCGTCAGTCGGAAAACATTTCCATTAAACGCACTTTGTCTTCTCTTGTATAAACAAAATGAAGCCGGTTTATAAATCTAGAATAGGCCCAGGGTTTACTTAGAAGAAAATAGGCAAGATACGAGTCGGGCATATGTCATGTACAATATTCGCCATCATTTCATTCCCTTGAGCTATTTAGAATCAGTGCTTTCACTCAAAGGCCCTGACACACACAATGACTATCAGCTCAGAACGGGCTTATTTCTCTAGCACTGTCTCTGTGCTTTTAGAAGAATGAATTGCACAATTTTGTTTTGCCAATAGGGATTATTATTGTGAGTTTTTTTTTTTTTTTTGAGAAATATAAACTAGAAAGTAAAAAACATAAGCTGATACAAAGCATATGTAATGAATGAATATTAAACAAGTAAACCATGCAATCATTAATTGAGTTAGTAAACCATTTTGGTATTATTTGTTAAATTATATGGTTATATTTTAATTGACGGAAAATGGAATGCTATATTACCGAACTATGAAGTACTTTTGTGTCATTACTTTTTAGGAACATCTAGTAATTTCCACGTCGTTGTTGTTTGTTACTGGGTGATAATTAGTTTTAGCAACGAGCAATATGTGTAACATGCACAAAATTATGTTAAGTGTTGCCATAAACGTATTTGTGTCTAATGAAGATGCCGTCTGAAACATTATAGCGGAGGGAAGGTTTCAAAAGAGCATTGCGGAATCAATGAGTGGTTCTAAAGTGTAATGATGAAGTAAAACTCGCTGATTGGACAGACGCGTGACCATGTAACCAATGAGAGGAGAGATGGGGAGCACGAGGAGTGTGTTATAATAAAGGAGAAAATATGACGTCAATATAGGAAGTCATTGTAGAGCAACACTACAACGATTAGTGGCAAAAGGGAGCGTGATGTCGAGGAGTTAGAGCATCCCAATCTCTCCACACCTCAACTTTGAAAGAAAGTTCAATAACCATAACAAAAGGACGTGGACTACACAGACCCACTTGCTTTCCACATTTCACCTTGAATGTAACAACATCTTGGAGCGCAGGCTATATTTCTATTTTTCTTTGCGTAAGTGCAAGGATTTTTTTATTATGTGCGCGTAATGTTTATTTTGTACTTATTTTGCGCGTTTTTTTTAATTGCGTTAACCTTTGAGTTCTGTTAGTCGTTTCGTTGATTCCGATTAAGTTTATTTTTTCTTCTATTACAAAATTGTGCAGGAAAGTTGTTATGAAGACGACTTAAGTGCTCATCCTTTTCTTGTACTATGGAAGGATCCAGTGGGTCTAGTTTCGGAATAGACACTATTTTGTCCACAACCAATTCTGGCAGCTCAGTACTGATGAACGGAGATTTTCGCCTCGGTGACAGAACAGCGGATTTCAGGAGCCAGGCGACCCCATCACCATGTTCGGAGATAGACACTGTGGGAACAGCCCCCTCATCCCCGATTTCAGTTACGATGGAGCATCCCGAGCCGCATCTGGTCCAAGACAGCCTTCAGCATCACCATCACCATCATCATCACAGTCAGGCTCAGAGTTTGCAGCTTTCACCCCAGCCTCATCCGCTCGGTCAGGCTGGCTGTGCCCCCAGGACTGCCACCTCCTCCTTTCTAATCAAAGACATTTTGGGCGACAGTAAACCGCTAGCAGCGTGCGCTCCTTACAGCACCAGTGTACCATCTCCACATCACAGTCCCAAAACAGAGAACGGAACCGCCCCGGACGGCATCAGGCCCAAACTAGAGCAAGATGAAAACAGAAGCAAACTGGACAAAAGAGATGACATGCAGAACGATTTAAAATGTAACGGTAAGAGTGCATTTTCCATGCAAAATAAATGAATAGCCTAAATACATGAATCTTCAAGAGTACACCTTTAGATTACAGTAACCGCGTTATATCTTTGGCAATACTTATAGATTAATTCGTGAATTATTACGATCAGTTAGAAATGCAGAAACACAGTTATGTGCATTAACATTTCATCGTACCGCGAGAAAAAAACAACTATTTGCTCATAGATTACATCCATAAATCTTACATTTAAATATCTGAATAAACTTTTCTGTGTTGTCCAAATCTAGGGATGTGAGTTTGAGTGAAAAAGAGTGATATTTTTCATTGTGAAGTTGAAAGCGTATATAATTATGGTATTTGTACTACATGAAATAAAACAACCAAAACAAAACGGATTTTTGGGCAAAGCCTAAATATTTCTTGAATGGGTTTTAACAATTACCGTTGCCTACACTTCGTATCCAAAAGTACATAGGTACAAAATAACCATTATCATTATTTGAAAAATAAAATCGACGTCCATGTTAAAGCCAAATAAAAGGCTTTGTTTTTATTTGTGTTTTTAGTAAGAACCTGTATTTCAATACAATAACAATATCGGTAGCTGGTTACTGAGGTTATTCTCTGATATTAGCATAACAGATGTAAAGGCTGGTGAATTTTGCCCGGTGTGGGATCCTCCCTAGTGAGTCAATTAGAGAGATTATTGTTCTTCCTTGAGGGGGGATCACGGAGCCCAGCATAAACTGCTACAAATAGAGATAGATTGACATATCGATCCTGCTCGTTTTGCTGTAATATTTGTGTCTACATAAGAGCGACCTCATTTATTTGGGAGAAAAATATGTATATTTTTGTATACCTGTTTTTTTTTTTTCTCCTAAAAACACTGACACTCATATTGGTTGCTACTAATACCAAGACGAAATAATCAGACCTAACCAGATTTAGATCTGTGCATGTAATCGAGGCCTATAGCAACGACAAGTTACCAAATTAAACATTTTAAACAGTAGCCTAATTACTATAGTCTGTGCTCTCGTTTTGAGTACATTTCATTTTAAGAATATAGAAATGAACAACTTCTTTTTATAACACATTTTGTATTGTTTTGTCTTTAGGGGCAAAAGAAGAGGGCGATCGGGAAATTTCTAGTTCAAGAGACAGTCCGCCAGTCCGTTCTAAAAAACCTCGCAAAGCACGGACGGCCTTCTCCGACCATCAACTAAACCAGCTGGAGCGCAGTTTCGAGAGACAGAAATACCTCAGCGTACAGGACCGAATGGACCTGGCAGCAGCCCTAAACCTCACAGACACACAAGTCAAGACTTGGTATCAAAACCGACGGTAAGTTTCCATATAACATTTATAAAATATAATAAAAGTAATGATGTTTTTAGATTGTGCATGCATTTGCCATAATTTTGCATTTAAATGTGAAACTTTTGCAGTTGCAAAATTAGAGATGTTTTGTATTATATTATTATTTATTAGGTTTCTATTATTATTAGCTTTTATTATTTTTATCATTATTATCATTAAGCGAGCTTTTAAATATCTAAACTGCGGTACAAAACATATGGATCAAATCATTTTCACATTCTGTCTGAAATTGTATTTTACAGTTTTGTCATGTTAGACAATTTTAATTCGTTTGAATGCAAATAGCTGTTCACGAACAACGTTGCTTATAGTCTAATTAGTACTAATTGAATTAATTCCCTAATTCAAAATAACTTTTCATTCTCAAGCAATGCTCATATTTGTATTTAACTTCTTACCTATTGTCATATATTTAAGCAACGAATCTTCGGCATGTTGCTTGCCGTTGTAGGGGGTTCTCTGAATTCTAAACGGATCGGTAATAACAATTTAGCTTAATTTAATCGAAAACAAGACGTGTTTGAGTCACAAACAATTAGCAGTATTCTGATATATTTTACACACCATTTCGGGCTAACGTTTTATTTATATGACATTTACCTACAGCATCCAGCATTCTCTTCTCGAACAATTTGGTGCAAGGAGACATGTGGGTAGTTTAATAATTGATTTCTTGTGTTTTGATCTCATTACAGGACGAAATGGAAGAGGCAGACGGCTGTCGGATTAGAACTGCTGGCTGAAGCTGGAAATTATTCGGCCTTACAGAGAATGTTCCCATCTCCGTATTTCTACCACCCGAGTTTATTAGGTACCGTGGACAGCACGACAGCGGCCGCCGCCGCCGCTGCCATGTACAGCAGCATGTACCGGACTCCGTCCACACCGCATCCATCTCTCCAGAGACCGCTCGTCCCCAGAGTACTCATTCACGGCCTGGGGCCCGGGGGACAACCGGCACTGAACCCGATAGCAAACCCAATACCGGGCACACCGCATCCTCGGTAAAACGAAAAGACACGGAGAGACAAATGTATCACACGTGATGTGACAGACTGCGCTGAACTTTCACAAGATGCAGTTTTTCTCCAACACTGAGAGACGATTTTATCGAAGAAAAAGATGTATTATTTAATATGGACCATTTCTGACGTATAGGCCAAACTAAACCAGACGAGCCTGTGACCGTGACAGTAAAAGGACTGTTCATTGTCAGATTGTTTGTTTTGTCTTTTTTGGTACAAATACACTTATACTAGTACATACGCTTATAAAGTTTATTAGATTTAAAGAAAGGGTGAAATAAAGACAAAATGATAAAAACAAGCTAATGTCAGACGCTTTCTCTTGGAAGGGGCCGTGCTTAGTAATTTAATGGGACCTTTTTGGGGCTGTTCTATTGTTTAAGTTTAAAATTCTGATTCCAATAACTACACAATTCTAGAATAGAATAGATATAGTATAGTGAATGTTTTTTTTTTTTAGCATCGATCTGTTTTTAACCTGGATTTAAAAAAAGAAAGAAACAATTAATTGAATTTAATTGAATTTAAATTATTCCATTTAATTTAGTTTAAAAAGCAAACAATTTCATTGAAAATCGAAATTTCTAACATAAAGACCTAAATTGTAGTTTTTCTCGGCGCTTGTAAATTATGCAAAATAACATCAGTTTAAGGACATAACAAATCCGGTGTAGTATATATATATATATATATATAAACAAAAGAAGATGTGTTATGTCCACTAAAAATATATGTTAGCCAATATAAGCTACTTTTTAGGGAACAACATAAGTTCATTGTAAACTCTTAAGCCCGTCTGAACTCATTAGCATAGGCGTGTATTCAAGTAAGACTCGGGACCGGTCTGCTATGTGAGAATAGATGGTTTGCTCTGGGAATGGGGAAGCTGCTCCCGGTCTGGCAGCTGTTCTGTGGGAGAACCGCCGCGGACAGACAGCAGGCGTGAGCCTTCTCAGCGTGAGCGAATTAAAAGAAACATTTCACATAAACAATTATAAACCTCTGTGGAACTCTCCCGAGATTAATATTCGCTATTTGTCATTCGTGCGACACTTAGGATAATGCTGTAAAGGGCACAGCCACACAGAAACCCGCTTTCTTCATTTAGCCTATTTAAAACAAGCCTGACGATTTATTTATACATATTTGTCTTTTCAAACAAATCAGTATTTCATCCTTAGCTCGAGCTAATTGTGCACTCAGCAGCTAAGTTCTAACACTGAGCCAATGAACAAAAAGGTCTTAGTGAGCGAATGTGTATAAACATGGTCTAAAAAGAACAAAAGGAATTTTAAATAAGAGACGATGCCAATTCGAAATGAAAAAACAGCACTGCTAGCCAAATATTACACTATATATAATACATGACCGCAATGTTTAGTGCTGCAGCGTAAAACCACAATTTTAGTTATAGAAACTTAGGCCCCCTCTCTTGGTCAGAATTATTTACGACGATTTATAGAAATGAGAAAGAAAGAAACCAAACATAAGCATACGTAATCACGTGGGTTTTCTTAGGGGAATGCAATTAAGTGAACATTACAATGCTTTTCTTTTTTGAGCATGATAACGTTCCCTGGAGGACTGAATAGACTGCAGGATCGAATAGCCTCAGGGCGCGTTTGTTTGGGTTTCTCTAATTGGAGAATAGGCTGCTGATTTCTGCGCTGCTAAATTCTTATTAAAGCCAAGTTGACCTTTGCTATGTGATTTGAAACAATATGAGATAGGCACGCCAGTACATGTCTTACATTTTCTCCATAACAGGAAAATACAAAAAAAAAACCAAAACAATAAAATAAATTTAGAACTCTTTCAAAATGATATAAAATAGCCTATATTGCAAACAAAGCGCAGCATAGTTTAAAATAGCCCAAATTCTGAAACACGTATAACAAACACAAGAAACAGAAGAAAAAGGAATGTTTGAAAAGCAAGTGGAATTTTAAATTCAAAAAGTTAAACTGTTAAGCTTTCGGATATCGGCAAAAGTTATAAATACCCGCTATAGAGATGAATTCTTTAGCGTTCGAAAGGATACGTAATTTTAAAAGTTGTTTTTCGTTTATTGCATATATTCAAAACGCATCAAAGAATAGGTTTAAAACAGAAAAAGTGCCACATCTTAAGAAATTTCATTTAATCTAGAAAAAAAGCAATCGTAGGTTACAGTTTTACATTTTGGGACGGTATTATTTTTTTTTACAAGGATCATAGCCTAATTGATGCAAATTAGTTAACAGGGACGTTGAGTAATGATAAATACACTCATTTTTGCAGTTCAGACGAAATGCCATTTTCAAAAGCTTCTCTGGCTAATCGAAAAAAAACATACACAGACAAGATAACTTAATATTGCCAATATATATATATATATATATATATATATATATATATATATATATATATATATATA
>JAUMHI010000041.1:7471562-7482400 GCA_032359435.1 Enteromius unitaeniatus
AGAACACAAACAAAGATTTTTAACTTTAACCATGGCAGTCTGGTAGTCATTTAATGGAAGTGGATGGGCACCAAACCTTTCAAAGTTAAAGAAAAACATGTACAGACGAATCCAAATTACACCCTGTGGCGATATATTGATGTCTTAAGACACGAAACGATAGTTTTTTGTGAGAAACTGAACAGCACTTATATAATTCTTTTACCTCTGATAGACTCCCATGTCCAAACCGTCTCGAGCTCGTGCTCAGCATGTTCCCTGTGTACGCGCTTTGGCGTAGGATACTCATACACAATTATCTTGTTTACATACCTCACATAGTTCGATGTGAAAAACCAAAGGCACAGCAGATGATATCAGTCGTACATGATCCCTTCGTGCGTCTTTAATATCATCAGGGGAAAAATGATCGCTGCTGACCCCCCACAATTTTACTAAGTGTATGGGTGTGTTGATATCCAGCCGAAGAGCAAGCAACCATAACTTCAAGCGATCAGGCTCAGAAGTTGGGAATCGATGAAAAGTCAACAGCCCTGGATGAGTTCGAGCAAGCAAACGTAATCTTTTAGTTTTAAATCAGTTTGAACAATCAGGATAAGCTCCAGTAATTACCATTTTGAATAGCCGCTGTACCCACAATCTCTGTGCTCTGTGTAAACAACGACTGTCGTATACACGCAACAGATCACTTCTGGCGTTTGCGTATCCTACGCCAAAGCGTGTACACAGGGAACGCGCCCGAGATGGTTTGGACATGGGTGTCTATCAGAAGTAAAAAATGATATAAATACTGTTCAGTTTCTCACAAAAACCAATCGTTGCGTGTCTTAAGACATCAATGTATCGTCACGAGCCACAGGGTGCAATTTGGATTCGTCTGTGCATGTTTTTTTTTACTTTGAAAGGTTTGGTGCCCATCCACTTCCATTAAATGACTACCAGACTGCCACGGTTAAAGTTAAAAATCTTGGTTTGTGTTCTGCTGAGGAAACAAAGTCACCTACATCTTGGATGCCCTGGGGGCAATCAAATAAACATCAAATTTTCATTTTTGGGTGAACTATCCCTTTAAAGAAGCGGACTGACAGAGGAGTAAAAGTCAATAACAAAAGGTTTATACAACAGAAATTCTTTGCAGATCACGAAATAAGGTAAACAGAAAGTAAATAGTCCCATAAGATAACTTGAACTGATGATATCTGTCTTTCTTGGCACACACAACACCGCTGCTGACACACACACCACAGAGACGAACCAGGATGATGAGGAGAGGGGAATCACAGAGGCCAGGAACACACAGGAGGAGCCAGAGATCACTGGAGGAGAACAGGTAAGCCACAGGTAAGTATCACTGGGAGAGAGTCCACTTACGTGTAAACGAGCTCGGACAATGGTGTACTGGTGAATGGGGCTTATAAGGAGTGTGGTGATATTGTAGATATCAGGTGTGGCTAATCGATAATCAGGTGAAGGTGCACGCTGTGTGTAAGTGAGGGTAGAGCCTGGTGTGGATGTAACAGTTCCTGATTGGCATTGCTCTGAGAACCTTCTAATGCTGGCAAAATAATATTTTGAATCTTTCTTTTTAAGAGTCCGGGAAGCATTCTGTCCCCCTTTTTAAAAGTTGTTAAGCCTATCCTATGCTTAACTAGGCACATTTTTGTTTTACAATTTTGAGCTGTGACCCACCAGTTGAGATACACTAATTTAGACTAAATATGTGTTTATGGAAAAACACCATCCTTGAGTCCCAAACAGATGGAGGATAATTGTTTAAATATTGCAAATGAGCTGCTAAGTGTTGTTGTGCCACGGCTATAGTGGTAGCGATGAAGCAGACAGTACTGTATGAAGAGTCATCCATTAAACATAAACATCCCCTACAGCCACAAAAAGCTTAAATACATGGGAGGGCTGGGTCACGGGCTCTGAGAGGAACAGGGCACAGAGAGGGGGGACAGGTTTACTCAGACTCTTTTAATGTGCTGTGGCTCTACTTAAACATTGTTTTGAGCTCAATGCATCTAGATTAGTGCCACAGGGGAAAGCCTGAGGCTATCCCTATAATGAGCTTTAGAAAATGTCACGTTTTCATTTTTCATTATGGGGCCATTTTCCAGAAAGAGAATAAAGGAGCATCTCGAGGGAGGATGTGGAAACGATTTGCTTCCTCCTGCGTTGAGAAAAAACATTTAGGAGGTATTTGTATTCTATTTTTTTGTTTATTTGGTTAGATTTTAAGAAGCCCGACTGGCCACATCATAGCTGTTGGTCATTTGATTGAATGTTATATTTTATTCTATCAGTTGCATGAAGAGCAACCGTCCTTAATGCGTACCTTCATCATTTCTGAAATGTTGCTCACTGTTGCTCACCCAGCCATCCCGGGACCTCTTCATTATGTGTCATTAAATGTTTTAATGTGTGCATAATTGATCCCCCCAATAACTCCTGATTGATTTATCGCTGTCTCAACCGCTGAAGGTCCTTTAAAAATTCATAATAACTGTAGGTGCCTTCTCACAATCCATTAGCTGCTCCCGGCCCCCCAGTCCTTCCATTGATTGACCTTGTACAGGGATTCTTGTAGAGCGCGTCTATCACTTTTACTTTCCTGCTACCCTTCAACAGTGTGGGAAGAGTTATGTTTCAGCATTTTTCCTTGATAGCTCCGCTTTGATTTTTCTCTCTCAGCCTTTTCCTCGGTCTCTCTCTTCCTGCCTGTATCTCTTTCTGTATCCCCCAGTTCCTCTCCTTTCTGTCTTTCTCTTTACTCTCTCCTTCTCTCTAAATTGAAGCCCTTACTCAGAGATGATGAATAAATAAAGCATGTTCCATAAACAGCTTTCCACTATTATTTAAGCTTCCAGGGCCTCTCGCTCTGACAGCCTCCTCTCCCTGCCATCAAATTCAAGTGTGTAAATTTTCTAAAAGGCTCTGAATGTTTAATGATGATTTCAGGGAATGATGGAGTAATAGCTGAATAGTGAAGCTATTAGTTTTAATATTTATATTGAGTGCTTTGAATGATTAATGTGACAGGATGTAGAAACAGAGCTGCGGGACACATGTGCTTCACAACCGAAACGCCACTCGTTGGAAAATATTTGTTTTCTTAGTTGCGAGGACCAAACAGTGAGGAGCAGGGAAGAATTGAAGTTAATCATTGCTTTCAATTTTAATATTACACGGCTGTACAATTGAGCTGCTGTTCTGAGGGTGCTGAGATTCCTGGAGAATCAGAATGCACTAGCATACATATTCCATGATTTTACTCTGCATAAAAGCTGTCACAAAGAAGTAGATAGGTCTACTTCTGACTTATTTCCACACATTAAAATATGTAGATGTTTTAGTTGCAGGAAACAATGTATCACATACTCAGCTGTTGACTATTGATTTTCATGCACAATGCTACCCGACGAATGTGCGTATAAATAATACGCCAGATCATATGCACACAGTAAGAAATTATGTATCATATGCATGTGAAAACTGCGTTTTATATGCACACCCATGTTGCAACTTAGACTTTGGCTGATTGTGGGGTGCACAGGTGGTGCAAAGATGACAACTAACGACCTCAAACAGGTGCTACTAATTTAGAATCATGAGATTTGTGTAGCTGGACTATTTAAAAGCTTAATAACAGGTGTTTGGGGTCAGAAATCTGTCTGATAAGCAAGTGATCAAATACTTATTTGACAAAGTAATTCCCAAATAAATTGTTCAAAAATCATACAATGTGATATCCGGATTTTTCTTCTTAGATTCGTCTTTCACAGTGGAAATGCACCTATGATGAAAATTGCAGAATTTTTTAGGTTTTGCAAGTAAGAGAACTTGTAAAATTACAGGGTGATCAAATACTTGTTGACCTCACTGTATATATACGCATATAATTTTTTTTTTTAATTGCACATAAACAAAATGTGCAAAATAATGTATGTGAACATACAAAAATAAATAATGTATTTAAGGATTAGAAAAGGATGCTAGAAGCATAGAATTATATGTGCATTGCACACAGTTGTTAATAAAAAAAAAAAAAATATATATATATATCTGTTGAGTCATGAGCATATCATCAGCTTGCAAAAGTGAATAACGCTTCTCCAAATTGCACCTGAGACTAAAAGTTCAAAACCCTGCTGTCACTCCATGTTAAAAGGCATCTGTCCATGCTCGGTGACATCATGTCAATAAAAACTAATTTGTTATAATCACACAAACAGAAATCAACACATTTCCAGCAGAAGATGCGCAACAAAGCAAACAAAAGTAATGTTTTTATCAAAGCTTTGTGAATCTATTTTGAGAACAGATGCTAAGGGGAAAAGAATGTTGACAAAGGGGGGATGAAGGAAATGAAGGAATGTAACACACAACATGATGACACGGAGCAAGTTCCATTATTCAGACCAAGCCACTGTGCAGTTTGTCTGTCAGAGCCTTCGGCATGTTAAAGAGCTGGCACAAAGTGCTTTAAGGGCTCAGTTTTCTTCTGCTCAGCAGAGCGCTGGATTTAAAGGCCAGTTGATTCTTGTGGGTATCAGACAGTGTGTTCCTGAGGGGCTTCAGCTCTTTCATGCACATTTAGTGCACTTGACTCAGCGCGCAGAAGCTCTCAGATGGAAAAGCCATGTTTAGAGGACGCCGGTCAGACATTAAAACATTGCTTTCCCATTGTTTTCGGCTACTCTTAAATGCCATCTTACTCTCCAGAGTCTGCCGAGCCCACGTCAGGCCATGTCGCGTGTTCTTGAAGATACGTCACTTGAAAAGTACTTTCACTCCTCCTATTCTTCCACCTGGGAAGGAAGGGGGTGGTTCTGGGTAAACACTGCTGCTGGTCAGGCTGTCATGTGTGCTCTAGCCATGGCTGAGTGATTGAGCGAGGGATCGAGGGAGACAGTGGGGGTCAGATGGATCGAGAAAAGCAGTGATTCATCCCATTTCATTTTGTGAGCAGTGGGATGGTCCAGACAGCCAAATGCTCAGTGCACTCTGGCTTCAGACTATTGTGAAGAACATCTGAACAGATATATATGATAGATTTTGTTGGCAGGGTTGAAAAGTGAAGGGAGCAGTGCTACATGAGGTGTCTGTGAACTAAAGTTATGAGCAATGTCTTTCTGGACAGCTACGGGTGTTTCCTCAACTTTAGGCACTTTTATGTCTCAGGGGTTGTTATATATACTATATATATGTATATATATATATATATATATATATATACACACACACACACAACTTCCACACTTGAAAATAATTTTAAAATGTTGTTTATACATTTTCCTTTATCCTATATCTATTCTATTTCTATTTAAAATACACAATTTTTAAAAGCTACAATAAAATAAAATAAAAAAAAATCAAATTATGGTATTATATAAAATGTGATTAATCATGATTATATATTTTGATGAGTCAGCTGCCTCCCCTAGCTATCATCACCACCCCGTTCCTTATTCGTGCAGTCGCCGGACTCTGCCCCTTACTTGGACCCTTCCCCCTCGAACACTGCCTGACCTTCACTACCCCTGCAGCATGACGAGGACACCAGTTCCCTTTATTTTGGACACTTTTCCCCTGTACACTTTATTATTTTGTTGAATAAAAGCCTCTCCGAGGCCTGACGCCACTTCCACTGTTTCTTTCGTAAGCTCCTCCCGTTACAGTTGTGGAGAATGCGGGCAAGGCAGAGCCTGGACAGCACAGTGGGCAACACCAGATGATTTCCCCTCTCGCTCTGAAAAGTTCAGGAATACCCATCCAGGATGGAAGAACGACGGAGATGGCCTCCCAGTCACTGAAGAGATAAGTGACGTTTCTCTTATGGTCATTTACCCTGTGGTTGGTTGAAGTTGTTGATTAAAACCCGGTTCATCCCTTATTCGCCACCCTTCACCTGGCTCCGAACAGGAGTGGGTGTGCGAGAGGAGGGGTACAGGAACGAGCAGGTCTGGTGGCGCATTATGGGGCACACATGAGATGAATGAAGCCTCATCACCTCTTCTCGGGAGACCAGTCTCTTCCCTCGTGCATGCAGTGTGACAGTAAACTACTGTAACAGTAGTTTTGAGCATTATTATCCATTTTAAATAAATGCTTCTCTTTTTAATATTTCAATGATCAAAGAATCCTAAAATAAAAACTATTAAGCAGCTCAACTGTTTCCAACACTGAATAATTATGCTTTGTATCACAGGAATAAATTACATTTTAAAATATACTGTATTCACACAGAAAATAGTTATTTTAAATAGAAATTATATTTCACAATATTACAGTTTTTTATGGATTTTTAATCTAATAAATGCATTAAATATCTTACTGACCCCAAATTTTTGAACGGTAGTGTATATTATATAAATATATATATTTGTTTATATATTTTTTCTCAAAAGTTAGTGTACTTGTTACCAATAAGGAGTAATGAAAAGCATGATTGAGATGTATGAGAATCCTGTCAAAATTATATTTTGTACTGTGTCAGAGAAGTGTGAGAAAATAATATTGTTTTATAATAAAATACTAGCTATGATGAACATTAGTAAGATGAAAAGGAGTTATTATTACCTTCATCATACCATCATCAGTTGTTAATACATATATTAGATGAAAATAAGTTTAAGTACTTACTGTACATATTTCTGAAACTAAAACTGCAACAAAAATAAATCTAAAATGAAATGTACAAAAAATTACAAAATCACATGGCAAAATGATTAAATCATAAAACTTTAAAATGAAAGTTATCATTTAAATGTTTATATAATAGTATATGAAAAATATAAATATAAATAACACTGATTACCTCTACAAAATGCTGTGGTGGAATTCTTCATGAATTTTTAGGAGAAAAAAATATTTTGCATCTATATATGCTAACTGTTAGTGAACACTGTTAGTGGATACATTAAATTAACTAGTCAGAGAGAGAGAAGCACGTTTAAAGCGAGTTAAAAGTCCAGATATGATCCTTGTTTTGATTAGTATTTGAACAAAATGCAACAATGATTAAAATCTAAATGTTAAAAAATGTTCATGTAGTCACACTAATCCTAGCAAATGTCACCGCTGGATGGTCAAACAACTCCAGTATTACACTAAATACTCCAGCAAATCAAGGTCTTGAGGAACAGAAATCAAGTGTGGGAAGTCTTAAAGTGGCCCTAATTCTCACAAAGGCACCGTGACTAGAACAGATGCTGGGCATACACTGCGGTGTGTTGACGTGTGTGTAAGTGTGCGTTTTCAGCTACTCTCTGAATACATGAGAGGTTGTTAACTCTGCCTGAGCAGCACATTAACAGGCCGCATTAGAATGAGTTTCAGGGGCTTCTGGTTGTACATGCCCAGGAATGATGATGGAGTCCATTAGCAGGAGAAATGAAGGCATCGCAGAGGACGATTGAGGATGCTGCGCTTGCCTTTTCCTGATGCCTGTCTTTTCCGTCTTTCTTCTCTCTCCCTCATCCACTCTCTTCATGGCCTAATTGCTATGAAGGCCTGGCGGTCCACACAGGCACATATACACTCATCCCTATTCGGCCTTGCAGAATAAATCTCATCTTTCCTTTGCATGGGGTAGAATTTAAAGAGATGTATTATAATTTTATCACCTCCTGCCCCCCAGAAAGACATCGTGTATGATTCTTGCCCTCGACGTGGGATGAAGTCTAATTACATATTCCACAGGGGGTCCAGAGGAGCCATCGACCTGCCGAGACAATTCCGACACCATCAAAGAGCTTATCCCATTCTTTGACTTTTTAAGTGGAATGAAGCGGCGAACATTGTATGGTTTATGTATGCGGCAAAAGCATGTTTGGAAATCATTCTTCAAATGCTGAATGTTTTGCAGGGTAGTAACAGAATTGCTGCATTGCATTTGGCTCTAGGCTGGATGAGAAATAATGCTCATCTTTAACCAAAAGCTAATAAAAGTTTAATAATGTGCAAAGTGAAACAGGTTAGAAGGTATAATGGCCAATTAATTAAAAATAGAGTAACAAACATGTTTACATTTTTATCATAAAGAAGGAGACATTACCAGCAAACAGAGACAGAGCATTCATATGTTACCCTGGACCACTAAAGCAGTCATAAGTATATTTGTATATTTCTAGCAATAGCCAAAAATACAGTGTAGGAATTACAATGATAGATTTTTCCTTCCAAAAATCATTAGGATATTAAGTTAAGCTCATGTTCCATGAAGATATGTTGTACATTTCCTACCATGAATATATTAAAACATAATTTCTGATTAGTAATAAGCCTACCATGGTCTCATGGCATAAACGTACCTTGGTGCACTTTTTAGCGAGACACAAATAAGTACATATCACTGCAGTTACCCTTTCAGTCGAATCACTTCGACGTTACATATGGGAACTCGCCAGAGAGACCAATTGCCTTTGAGCTTCAAATAAAAGGCCAATGAGTATTGGTGTGCACTGATTGCATTCAGGTGCACCTCATCACTACGTGAGTATATGAGGGCATGAATGCAGAGCACTTGCAGCTTTTCACTTCAGAGCCTTCGCCGTTCCTGAGCTGAAGATCCCCTCTGCTTTTGTTTTGAAGTTGGATTTGAGATCTACTGAAAAGATTTCCTGCGAGTTTCTGCTCTCTCGTCTGACAGTGAGCACTGGGCGGCTGTCAGCAGACCCTGCGAGTTAGTGGCCTTTTTCAAGGTCGGCTGTGCCAACTTTATGCATTCCAGCGAGCAAAGACCTATTGAGTGCATGGAGTTGCCGTGAAAGGTCTTCCCTGGACAATCCAGGACAAAAGAGCAATTTCTCACGGTTAGTGAAGCGTTTTCCAGAATGTCAATCCGACTGTGCGTTTCTGGGTGTGGAAGTTTCCTCACCTCATCGGACGGACACGATCCTGAGATGTTTTCTGCAACGGAGAGAGTCAGGGAGAGTCAGATTGTAAGGCGGAACTCACGCCAGTGCTATACCACTGTCCACTTTGACAGCAATGCCACTGTCCTGCGTGCGGAGGTTGCAGTCCTACTGGCAAAGGATGCAATCAAGCCTGTCCTTTCAGCCGAAATTAAGTCAGGGTTTTACAGTCCTTTGTCCCCAAAAAGAGCGGTGGGTTGAGACCCATCCTGGATCGACGAGCTTTGAATCTGTCCCTTCTCAGGCTGCCATTCAAAATGCTTACCACGAAGTGCATACTAACATGCATTCGGAGCCAGGATTAGTTCGCAGACAGAGATCTTGCCTCGACACAGACCCCCTTCTGCAGTTTGCTTTCGAGGGTCGAGCATATCAGTACAAGGTCTTACCCTATGGCCAGTCCCTCTCTCCCCCACATTTTTACGAAGGTCACGGAGGGTGCCCACTCCACTTTGTGGCAGATGGGCATCCGCATCATCAACTATCTTGGCTGATAATAGCTCGCTCGAGGAATTTGTTGTGCATGCACAGGGACCTGGTGCTACGGCACCTGAGCCATTTGGGTCTTCAGGTCAACCAAGAGAAGAGCAAACTCTCCCCAGTGCAGAGGATCTCTTTTCTCGGCATGGAGCTGGACTCGGTCGAAATGACTGCCCACTTCACCAACGAGCATCCACAGGACATGCTGAAATGCCTAGACCTTTTCAGGCACAGAACAGCGGTTCCTCTCAACACTTTTTAGAGGCTCATGGGGCATATGGCAGCTGCAGCCGCAGTCACGCAGCTGGGCTTGCTTTAAATGGGACCGCTTCAGCATTGGTTTACACAATCGAGTCCTGAGATGGGCGTGCCACACTCTCCAGCTCTTATGGCCGTCCACCCACCCTGGAGAAGGGCTGCTCCACCCTCGGGTAGTCCAGCTGATGTGGAGCCACTTTAGCGAGGCTAAGATAGACCTCTTCGCCTTCCCCGAGTCTGCTCATTGCCGGCTGTATTACTGCCTCGAGGAGTCGCCACTCGGCAGGGATGCACTGGCACTCAGCTGGCCTCCTGGGCTCAAGTACGCCTTTCCCCCAGTGAGCCTCCTTGCACAGACCCTGTGCAAGATCAGGGAGAACGAGGAGCAGGTTCTGCTGGTAGCGCCATACTGGCCCTCCCAGACCTGGTTTTCCCAGCCTCGCGGCAGCCCCTCCCTGAATTATCCCCTTGAGGAAGGACCTTCTTTCTCAGGGGATGGGCACGATTTGGCACCCATGCCCCGATCTTTGGAACCTGCACGTCTGGTTCCTGGACGGGACGCGGCAGACCTCGCCGACCTCTCTCCCACCATAGCAGATACCATTACTCAGGCAAGAGCTCCCTCTACGAGGCAGGCTTATGCTCTGAGGTGGGGTCTGTTCTTCGACTGGTGTTCCTCTTGCGGAGAGTACCCACAGAGATGCACAATCGCAGTGGTGCTTTCTTTCCTGCAAGAGAAGTTGGAGCGCAGGCAGTGGAGGGTGCGTCCCTCAGGAAGCAACAACTTATCGTAAGGTTCCTCAGAGGTATGCTTTGGGTTAATCCCCCAAGACCACACCTCGTACCCTCTTGGGACCTTGCAGTCACACTACAAGGCCTGCGGCAGGTCCCATTCGAGCCCCTTCAGTCAGTGGATCTAAAATATCTAACACTGAAAACAGCACTCCTAACTCCATCAAGAGGGTGGGGGACCTACAAGCCTTCTCGACTAAGAATGCCTAGAGTTCGGCAAACTCCTCTGCTGACAAACTTGAAAATTAACCCTCTGGGGTCTGAGGTGATTTTGGGGTCCCTGAGATGTTTGGACATGCTGAATTTAAAGTCCTTTTTAATAATAAACACAAATGCCAAGGTTCAAACATCCAATGGTGACACAAGTAATCCAAAATAAGAGCAAACACG
>JAUMHI010000041.1:7482500-7496183 GCA_032359435.1 Enteromius unitaeniatus
TAAGTGTTAATTTTCCGAAATGAAGATTTATACATGATCTGAAAGCTGAATAAATAAGCTTCCCATTGATGTATGATCTAAATGCTGAGAAAATTACCTTTAAAGTTGTCCAAATGAAGATCTCATGAACGCATATTATGAATAAATGAATGACACATTTATATAGTGCTTTACTGTGTATTGCCATACACCCAAAGCGCTTTACAAACATGTGGGCGGGGTCTCTCCTCAACCACCACCAGTTGATATTACTAATCAAAAATTAAGTTTTAATATATTTTCAGTAAGAAATTGACTAAATACCTTCATACCTTTACTTACTATCCTAAGGATTTTTGGCTAAAAAGAAAAATCTATAATGTTGATCCATACAATGCTTTTTTTGGCTATTGCTACAAATGTACCCCTTAAGACTGGTTTTGTGGTCCAGGGTCACATATATGATTGCATATAACTGGACTAATAGATTAGAAATATAGCTAAAAACGATTTATATTTCATGAACCATTATTGTTATATGGTTATTTGCTATATGCCTAAGTCCTAGTGTCCATGTGTTTAAACTTTTAAAGTTCAAAGGGAGAGTGTGAAGCCCTCCATGACATCAGTGACTGGCCAGTTCGCTGAAACTCCACCCACTGAAAAGAGTCATGAATGAGCTCAGAACCAATGAGGGTTCAGGCATCATCCTGTTCATCCTATTATGGTTTTACCATGACCCCCAGCACCCACGCCAGTGAAAAGACTTTCCTCTAACCCACTGCCTTTTCTGTTCCATTACCATTAGTGCTTCTGCAGTTAATTCGCACTCACAGTAAACACATAAGCCACTTCACTCAAAAAACGTCTTGCACAGGCTTCTTTACAGAACTTGATTAAATGGGAAGATGTGTGACTTGCCAAGTAAAAATAAAGAGTAGGAGAAAGACAGATTTTCCACCTTAACGCCGCATTTAAAAACAAACTAACAATAATGACTTCAAATCCAATTTGTCATTCTAAATGTTGGTCAAGCTGCCCTATCCTGTTTGACTGGAAGTTCTTGACAGGTCTGTGACTAATTGATGGATGGGATGTAGTGATGCTTTTGTAGTAATTCAAATAGTAGTAGTAGCAAAAGTTGTCAATTTCAAATATCTTAAAAAATAATGAATATTCATAATTATGTTTATTTTTTACTTATTCACATGAGATTTTCACTACCCATGGGGGAAAATCTGCCAGCAGATTGACCCATACGCCATTAAATATTTTGTCAGTATTTGACATTTTAGGAAAAACCAGTTTATTTTGAGCTTTTAGCCATGGAATTATTAAGAAAAAACATGTTTATTTTATACTGGTAATTGGTTTAGCCAAAAAATGCATGTGTAAGAAGCCTGCAGTGTAAATGAACATCTCAAACAACAATGAGTGTACAGCTTGTTTTCGGTTTTCTCAAGAAATACAAACTTTGTAATTAAAAGAAATGTAAAAAACTAAATATGTAAGAATCAAATAAATTACAAAAGAACAAAAAACTAATGAAGGAAAGAAAGAACAAACAAAGCACCTTTCAGAGTAACAAGAAAGGAAGAAACTAAAAGTTGCAGTGAAATTATTTTTCAAGGAAGTGTGCCCTCATCTTCAGCAAACAAACTGAACTATTTTGTGGACTGCTTATGCCAGTGTGTTAGACAAAATCTAAACTAATCGTTAAGAAAATAAAACTTGCTTATTGCTTATCCTTACATCCTCTTCCCTTAGCTACACAAATAACTTCCTATCCAAAGACTGTGACATTTCTGAGCTAATGCCTCTCTCTCCTTCGGTGACTTGGCTGCAGATAAGGGCCAGAGTATACCTGTCCAACACTCCAGCCAAAAAAAGAAAAGAAAAAAAAACAAACAGTCGGAGTCCCTCTGAACATTCGAACAGAGTATCAGTTAACTTGTTGGGTTTCAGTTGAGCCTTACTGCAATTAGTTGGGGAGGAGACACAACCCAAACACAGCAATCAAACTACTCCCTCTCAAAGCAACAAAATGACACGAGTTTAGAAATGATCCTATTAACAAAGGCCTGATTCACTTTCTATACTTCTTTACTTTGTATTGTTTTCACTTGAATCGCATTTGGTTGGAAACATATTGTTTCTTTAGAATGACAATTTTGTGACAACACTATGCCTGTGTCACACAACTAAATGAATAAGCATACCAGGTGTAACTATAGTTCAAATAGCCAAAACATAGCCAAATAATTAAGAAATAGATGCAAATCAGACACACAGTTTTGTTACATGACTAATGATGAAAGGCCATCAAATCAGGCAACAGCTGGACTAAAACCCTTACATAATTCAAAATATCCACCGATGACCCCGAGTTTGCAAAAAGCCAGGTCTCTATATTAATTCTGAATATTAAATATTGTTCAGTGCTGGCGTTTAAAGTCAGCCATTTGTAAGGTTCAGTACCTTTCTTGATATAACACTGTAACGTGTGATTAATTTTACAATTTTTAATATTTTTTTTTTTTTAGAAACGTGTTTAATAAAAAGCAGGCAAACAAACACTGACATTGCCTCATACAGTATTCAGTAGTGTTTCAGGGAGTTGCCAGGGTGGAATCGTTCAGGATATGTTACTAATAATAGATTTTACTCCAGATTTTCCCCCACGACACAATCAAGAAAGAGAGCTTCTGCACCACAGTTTCTACATTTATTTTGTGTGCACATATACACCTCTTTTTTAAATATTGATATTTCCTTCACGAAAACAGCCCACAAGGTTTTGGAGAAAACGAAAGGTCATTATTAGTGCATTTGGGGCAGTATAAGTTCCAAGGAAACATTCAGTTTCCAAATAGCTAGGCTACATCGTAAACACTAACGTCAACGTACGTTGAAGAAACAGTAAATAAACACTAAGCTAATTGCTTTATATGCGAATAAGAAAAAAGATACAAAGCATTAAGTTAACCGCTGTTCTTGCTGACGTTACTGCATTTATGCGAATACAATATTTAATACATAAAATACACTTCGTTTGCAGTAAAAATGCATAGTTTATCTATGGGCTGGGATTGAAGCAACAGTTGGTCTATGTGTCAATATTTCTAGGCCACATTTAACCCTTTCAGACACAGTTAAAAGTCTCCATCTAATGCTTAAGAAGAGTGCTGGAATTGAAAACGAGTTGAAAACAAAGCTCCCGCGATTAAAGTGAGTTTCAGTGTTGAAGCGCGCGGTTAGTAAATAAGAGATAAAATAATTCTCTCACCTGCACGGGATCGGCCGCCATCTTGCCTCTTAATAACTTTGAATCAAACTCAAGGGAGCAAAAAGGAGGAATGTCAGTAAGAAGTTAAACCTCTTCACTTCTCTCCTAGTTTGCTCGTATTTCTTCTTGATTCTGAAGAAAACACATCGGATCCACGACTTGGGCTATTCCATAGCGCAGCCGGTAAACTTCCCAATTCCCATGACGCTGCCGAAATATCCTTGTTTGATGTATAAAAACAAGCAATTGCATAAAAGTGTCAGGAAACCAATGCAATAGTTTTCCGTGACAGATCCTCGCGCAGAGACGAGGAAACGCGAGTGTTTTGAATGCGTGTATTGTTGAACACGCTCCTCTTCTCCGCTCTCCCAGCTGGAGTCAAATCCTACACTTCCAGTCATGTGATCAGAAACTCTATGCAAGCATTTTCCCATGAGCGTCCATGCACACTGCCAAATATAGAGTTTAAATTCTTGTATATTTACTAGAGCCTCGTATCAGATTACATCAGCGCCTAATGCTTGGAAATGACAGAAACGCATATTTCCTCTGCGTTTGTGAAATGACATTTTTACACAAGACTGACATTAGGTGGGGCTCGGTGTTTTCATAGGCTTCAACCTGTCAAAAATGTGGTTTACTGGATGTACTGTTTATTTATGACATTTATGCAGGGATTTGTGTCAAACACAATGTGGGTTATACTAATACAGTAGCCTATGGCATTGCATAGGCTATTATAATGGGCCCAATGTAGTACAATATAGTGATATCATCATCAATTATAAATAAGGCTATATTTATACGTGAATTGGTATTATCGATCACCAATATCTTTTAAACAGTACTCCCTTTCTGCAACCTTTTCTTAAACAAGCTTAGACACAAATATAATAGTGTGTATGTAAATCATTTAGGTTTGACAGCTACGTGATGAAATAAGAACAAAGCATAATACGCTCATTGTAAAGACTGCAATCTTGATGCATTGATCTTACCATGTTTTCTTCTATTAATGAAGGATATTTTCGTTTTTATAGACTTTCATGATATCTCAATACATTGCCCATAAATCCGTTCGGCCCCTTTTTGTTCTATTTTTGGTTTGAATTTGTTTGATACCATACCTCCTGTTTGAAACCTCTCTAACCACTATTGGCTTTTGGACTTCCCAGCTCCCAAGGAGCTAAGAGCTAGACACTTCCTGGGGTAACAATTGAGCTTCCTGTGTAAGACCATGTGTTTCTCTATCATTTATGATAATCTGGTGTTGCTTTTTAATAGGTTGCACCAATATGCTCAGTCCAGGGGTTTAGATACTGGACTAAATCATGGATTGGCAATATATCATCCCAAGAGTTCCTCAGTTAGAAAGAGAGTGTGCGGTCCAGTTAATATAAAGACTCAGCGTTGGGCTGCTGTGAGGAATCATACATTACTGTTCTAATGAACTTGTAATAAGATGCTTCTAACAACTTTATGGAGAAACAAGTATTACCGTAAAAGCATATATGCAATATTAACTTCATTAACAACATTAACAACATTCCCATTTGGAGGACTAAATACTTCCATCTGGCTTTTACCATGTATTTTACGCCATCTAGTGGTGAAGTACACTCTTTAGCTCAGGGCTGTCCAAACTCTGTCCTGGAGGGAGGGTGTCCGACAGAGTTCAGCTCCTGTTTGCCTTAAAACACCTGCATAGAAGTTTCCAACGTGCCTAGTAAGACCATTATTAGCTGCTTCAGGTTTGTTTAATAACTGTTGGAGCTAAACTCTGCAGGAGACCGGCCCTCCAGGACTGAGTTTGGACAGCCCTGCTTTAGCTATATAGACTAATAGAGATCTTTTTAGTTATAGGTTTATCTGTATTAAATTATATTATGAAATATACTATACTATAAATTATTATTATTATTATTTATGGAGAGAACCTTAAGCCTTAGTTTGAATATTTTTCTATATTATGAAAACAGACTCAGAATGGTTATTTATGAATTCTTATATTTTATTATTTTGCTCATAAACATTATTGTTATTATTTTATTATTACCGATGTACTATTACTATGCATTTTGCGCCATCTAGTGGTCATTTCTAACAATACAATTAAGATTTAGTTGGTGTTAGCCGTTTTAAATGACATTGTATTAATATAAGAATGGCTAAAATTCTTATATTAATACAAAGTAATAAAACAATACATTCATAAATTTGTATTTATACTGTTACACATATTATTTACCCCTAATAAGTTAAAATATTAGAAATAATTATAGTATTAAAGGTATTAATTCAGTATTAATATTCAGTTGAACATAACAGACAATGAACAGTTAAATTAGTTATTAACATATCATATTTTGAATAGTTTTTATAATAATAATAATTTTAATAGTTTTTAATTAATTGTCAAATTATTTCTATTTCCGTGACTGTGGAATTTAAAGCAGCAGGGATAGTTCACCCAAAAATGTAAATTCTGTCATTGTGTAGTCATTTCAAACCGGTATGACTTTCTTTCTTCTGCGCAACACAATAGAAGGAATATTATAATCAAACTAAACAAACTAAAACCAAAATCATAAAAAATTCAATAAACTATATTGAAACATTTTAAAATTATATTTACAGAGTCGAAACAAGCATAATCATAAAAGATCAAATAATTTGCTCTGTGAGATCTTTCAGATACATAATCTCTACTTAACTCTACTTTAATAGCATTTACCTGCAGAAGTGTTGTAACACAATACTGTATTTTATCTGAACCAAATTCACTCCATCCCCCCCATTTGAAATTTATGCACACATAGACACTTAATTAAGACAAAGTTGCCCCAACTGATGTACACACAGTCTGCGTGTATAGAAGGATGACGCTATCTGCACCCAGCAATTAAAGGCATTCATCATGGTCATGATATGTATTCATACTCTCTCAGGTCACATCATATATCACATTCGGTTAGGTTTTATTGTATCATAGAGTTTGCATACTTTTTGCATATGTGACAGACCTTCTATAAACACCACATGTGAAGTACAATCTGTTTTTATGTTTCGAAACTTTAGGCTGTCATTTTCTAAAAGATCCAAAATGCTTTTTAAATTGAGCTTTTATTTTAAATAGCTTTTTTGTATCCACCTTTGTAGTTAATTTTAACATTCTTCTACATGTGGCAAATGAAAGTGATTCTAATTCGATTCGGATTAATGTTGCATCTGGTAAAGAGCAGAAAAAAATAACCTCCAATAGGAGAAAAGCCATTCAAACCACAGCCGGTGTTGACCGTTCATCTAGAGGTTTTCATAACCATATTCCCAGCTCATTTATCCATAGCTTATGCCAGATATACATTTTTATACACATTCAAAGCGTTTGCCATTTCCACTCCTTAATCCCCTGTGAATGCGAGTCAGGGATCAACTTTAAAACAGCACAGCTGTCAATGTCAGGGTTAAAGGGAGCAACACCTAATTTAATCTCCATATTAACCAGAGCAAAAAACAAATGTAAATAATTACCCGTGTCACCTCAGATGCTCATGAATAAGGTAAGGAAACCCTGGCTTAAAAGATAAAGCTCCTTGTTCGTGTTTACAACATGCAATACCTGTCACCTGTCTGTTTATACGTCAGTTGACATAGAAAAAAAGGTGAAAACCTAAAAATGTATATTAAAAATAATTGTAATAATGTATTTGCAAGTCAAATGTAATGTACAACTGTCTCTGTGAAGAAAAGAAATACTCTTTATATATATATATTTGTGTGTGTGTATGTATGTACATATTTGAATATATGAAAAACATATTACTGATATTATAAAATATATTATTGATATTATTAACATTATAAGTATAAAGACAGATGTACTGTATTATTATTACTGATTATTATTATACTGATTATTATTATTATTATTTGACAGAATCTCTGATCTTAAAGACTTACTAAAAAGTAAATTAAATAAAGCAATACATGTTTGTATTTAATATATAATTTACCACATATGTAGCTAATTGTGGAATGAAAAAGAAGAAATTCTGTTGACAGATATTTTTCTTTTTTTTTCAGTCATGTGTTGTAACCACCATAAAACAAAACAATTCTATCATTAAGAAGGCCACTACAGACCCCTCTGACCGTTTCAGGCTCAATAAATCATAAGATATCTGATCATTTGTTCTTTTTATCATTTATCATGAGTTCAGGTTGTAAAATGTTGTGAGGTGTGTTTTAAAATAGCCCTTTCTTCTGTTCTGTGCGTACTCTTGTTTGTCACTGACCCATCTGCTGTTCAACAGGATGATTACTTCCTTGGGTGGGCTGACTAAGCTATTGTTGTTCTGATCTTGTCTTTTTCCAGTTTTGTATGTGCCATATTTTGAAATGGTTGAGAACACAATGTGTAATCACAGATTTCTCTTCCATTTCCTTTTGCAGTCTGAAGCAGATGGCTGTAGTTATGTTTATCAAGCACAGTATGGGCCAGTGTACGAACAAGGATGTTGTGACATTCATGAGTTCTAGCTTACAAATCCGCCACCTGAGCCATGACGCACAGAACACACCTCATGTTTATACACACTGAGTCAACTCAGACCACCAAAAAATGCATCAAATATTTAGACTAAGGCAGATCTGTTTCAGTGCATTCAGCTGCCAGGGGAATTAATGCATTTAGATGTTTTCCACGCTGAAGCAAAGCTCTCCTCTCTTGAAAAATATTTGTTTGGGCTGTTTAATTTGGCCTTAATGGATGCACATTGAGTATATAAGAAAGTATAACACCTTCTCCACCCTTATGGTTTCATACTTTAGAGATTCCTTTTATGCAAGCTTCAGCTTTGGCTGTTTTTTATAAAATTCAGATTATTAGAATTAATGGAGCATGTTTTTCAAGAAAATTCTACTTCAGTTTTTCAAGGTTTTTTTGGTTCGTTTTTTGTTCAATTAGCGTGTTGCTTAAAAGATGTGTTAATGTGTCATCACGTTGTTATTAATTGTGAAATTTACTAGCAATTTGTGAGTGAAAAAGCTCCATATGTTTTTCAATGAGCTACAAAAAAAGTGCAGCCAGAGCATTAAAGGTTAAAGCAAATAACAAAAGCAAAACAAACAAAAACAAGACGAAACAAATCCAAACAAAACAACACACAAACCAGACCATTAGAGTTAAAAGCAAGTAACAAAAGCAAAAACAAACAAAATGTTCTACTTTTTTTGGTTTAATTATGGAGTTGCTTAATGTGTGTGTTAATGTGTCATCACTTTGTAAATAATTGTGAAATTGACTACCTATTTGTGAGTGAAAATGCACAGAATGTTTTTCAATTAACTACAAAAAAGTGCAGCCAGAGCATTAAAGGTTAAAGCAAATAACAAAAGCAAAAACAAACAAAAAACAAGACGAAACAAATCCAAACAAAACAACACACAAAGCAAAAGCAAAACAAAACAAATACTGATTGAAGTCAAGAAATATGTTTTGCAACATTCTTACTTTAATCGCTAGAGGGCGATATTGCACAATGAGCAACACAAACTGATCGTATTGAAATGTTTTAAAAGAGAATTTTGGAAGGACATATGAGAACAAACAATACAATGGTCCAATACAAGATTTTGAAAAGCTTTCCTAATTGCTTATAACTTTCACAGTCTTTCCAAACAAATAACATTATAATGTTGCTATTCTTAAAAAGACAAAGCAATTCTGCATGCAGTCCAATCGAAAGCGAGAAATCAAAGTGAGAAGATCTGCTAGACATCCAGGGGGTTCACTGCTGCACCCCGAATGATGTCCGTTCTCACACAAGCCATATGGCACACACACATACACACACACCCTCGCCTCCAATGGCAGCTCAGTATGGCGCTCGCTGGCTAACATCTTGCAGGACACATAATTAATTTGCCCCAGCGTCTGCCATTTATTTTCCAACCTACATTTTGTTAATTGGACAGAGGAGGTTAAAATCAAATGATGTCTCCGGCTATGCAAGAGGCCACTAATTGTACAGAATTTACAAGTAAGGCTACAAGGCTGACTGGCTGGCTTGCGGGAATATTAAGTCATGAGTGATCTTTGCTGGGTGCTTGAGGGAGACTGTTGTCATTAAATAAGGGAAAGTGTCATTCATACATGCGCTTTGTGTGCAGATGAACATCACAGATGTTCATAGCTTTTATTAATATACTAATGAGTGGAGGGATTATAGTGCTAATGATGTCAAAGGTGTTAATGCCACAATGGACAGACTTGAGGTCAGATACGCCTGCAGAAATAGCAGCACAGAGAAGCCTGGAGGTCCAAACGTTACTGACACTGAGATTGTTCTGCACAGCTCTGAACCATGAGTTACAGTATTTTCACACTTAAAAGGAAAAACATTTATTGCAGTAGTAGTACTAAAAAAACTATATATATATATATATATATACCAAGGCTACATTTTGTATGTATACAATACATTTATTGCAATAGTAGTACTGAAAATGCTATATATATATATATATATATAATTTGCCAAATATGCATTGCAGTTTAAAAATATATTTTTTAAAGATTTTTAAACCATTTATGTTATGCTCACCAATGCTACATTTATGATACAGTAAATAGTGTAAAATATTATTTATATACAATACATCTGCTGCAGTAGTAGTACTAAATATATATATGTCTGCTCAAAAGAACATTTATTTGAAATCGAAATCTTTTGTAACATTGTAGATGATTCATTTAGTGCATCTTTACTAAATAAAAGTTTTTTTTTTAATTTTATATATAAAAAAAATATAATAATGGTAGTATATGTCCAAATTGTTACAAATTGACTACAAATTCTGTCAGACAAGACCTTTCTGCTTTGTCGGAATCCCTATTTCTCAACACACTGACTGTTCAGAAGTTAATTGAATAGCTCATCTTCCCCTGAGTTGAACACTAAATGATTGTTTAACTATTTCAGCAATTCATTTCCATTAGTATTTTATCTCTAAAGTGCAAAAGAAAGAACTGAGCGACATTACAATATCCCCTGGAATGTCTTTCAAGCAACTGAAGGTTGCTCTCCCTGAACCTCTGTGTTTTAGAAGAGACTTGGGTGTAATTGTCACACCAATATCTTTATTAACATCTCAAGGAACTGATGGGGGCTCACTGAACATCTGAAACGCTTTTAAATATTTTGTCATGGCACATCGCAGACTGACAGTCGGTGGGAGGAAAAAACAGAGTGAAAGTGATTTAGTATTTTTCTTCTGAAGTCTCATTCCCATATCTGACTCACGGAGTTGCTCTGAATGTGTGTTTTATGGTAATCACATAGAATGTGTGTTTAAGCACTTGGGCGAATGGCAACTGAGAACTCGCACATCGAGAGTGCTCTCATCGCCCATCTGTTGTTTTTTCATTTGTTGTCTTTTTGATTATGGGGTGGAGAGAGGAGGGGGGGGGTCTATCTGATACTAAATGCAAAACTCAACCTTATTGCTAATGCAATTACCAACTAACCATTAACAACAATTTCAGCACTTAATCACAAAAATGCCACTAATTTAAATGATGATGAATAAAAATGATACTTGAGTAGAAATGTCCTTGTAAAGTGAGGTAATTAAAAATAAATATATAAAAAATATGTGGGGTAGTTTTACAGGTGATAAACAATGACACTTCACACATTGAGTCTCAATTCAGCGACTTTGAACTGTATTATGAATTGAATCAAGCTAATTGACTATTAAAGACAAACTTAATTAGGAGTTTAAAAGAGAAAATATACGACTCTGCTTGCTTTTCATTCCTGATAAACATTAGTAAATGAGCAGAGTTATCTAAACGTGTCAGCTTCTTGTCCTAGAAAGAGGGGAGGGAGAGAAACACTTGTCGAGTCATATTTCTTTTAGCATTCACACAGGAGGTCTGTGTAGCCTATGGCTTCATGCTGTGTTTACTCATCAAATTAAATGGCAGGGATACACCTATGCTCTTTTACACTCAAACAGTGTTTCGTACAGCCTCCGTGATGAAGGACACAGCAGCCTGTGTAAGCACTTTTAAATCAATGAGAGCGCGGTAATAACATAATCTTTAATGCCAACAAAACATCATACGAATTGTAATCCCGTTTCTAATAACCTAAATTAGTTTCCATTTCATCACGCACTGAATCATTTAAAGAACCAGCCTCGAGTTGAGGGACAATATCTACCGCAAACCCCACATAAACAGAGAGAGAGAGAGAGAGAGAGAGAGAGGGAGAGAAAGAAGGGGGAAAAAAGCCTCGGGCTTGCTCATTTGTTTCCAAGGTAGGCTACTCCGCGGCTAATTTAAGCGAGAGGTGCGCTCGAGGTGGAATACGAAACGGGAAAGGGCCTAATGAGGCTTTAAAGCACGGGCCGGTACGCGAGGGGTTAACGACATTACAAATTACGGCAGCGGAAAGTTGGTCGCGTTCCTCCGGGCGGCGGCACCGCCAGACAGCGCGAGCGCAGCAGCTGCGCGCGGAGGGGCGGCTCGCGCGCAGGGCAGCGTGCCCAGCGCAACGGTCCCCGGCGTTGTTAATCACGCGCTTCCCGCCCTCTCTCTCCTCACTGTGCTGATTTGCAAGAGCAGATTAATCAGAGCGCGGGGGCCTTGATGAAATTTTGCTGTTATTGTGCCCAATTTTAGCAACATCTTTTATTATCTTCATTATTCATTTATGGGGGGAGGGGTGTGCTGCATGGGGATGACGGTATGGTGAGGGGGGACCAGTGTCAATTATGCAAATGACATTTGCGTGTTTTTTTGCAGATTACTTTATTCGCTCGACATTGTTTGTGCGAATTTAATTATTAAATATTATTACGCTCACGTTTCCGTCAATTTTCCGAGGCTTGGTTTCAACTTGATTTCTCCTCCAGCTGCTCTTCTCTTCGAACTGTGCCAAAATCAAAGTGGCTCGGCTACAATAGGGCCAAATAAACTCCCCTCTATTTAATAAGGATGAAGTTATTCCCTTGTTCTCATCTGCCAGCTCAAAGCGATGATGGGGAGAGACGCACCGCATATTCATTTTAATGAGCATAAATTGAATTTAAGTTTGCTCAGAATTGACTGCAATTAGGCTCTGCTTTAATGACAAATTAATCTTTTCCTCTTTTATTCACTGGAATTTGTTTTTCAAAGGCTTTCTGTGGCAGCAACAGAAGGGTGCCCAACAAAGAATACCAGTTTCAGCTAGATCTTAGAGATGATAGCTACTGAAATTAAAGCTTTATAGTTTACTCCGATTAAATAATTAGACTTTTTAAAAATGTTTGCCTATACCACATTTTTATGGACACAGTCAAATTGTACCAATCTAAATACCATCAACTGATAGTGATAATACATTTTTTTTAACAAATTCCTAATTGAACCTACATTTCACAGTTTGAAAGTGTGTGAAATCCAAAGGTTGTGGGAGGGGTGTTGCTTTGCTTCACTGCTGTTCTTCCGGAGAGAGAGAAAGAGAGAGACAGAGTGCAGAAATATCCCGTCATCTAGTTCGATTATTATAGCAGCTTCTAAAAATGAAGGTTGGTACATGCTGATTGGCATTCAGTGCAGCAGACGGAAGTGAGTGAAAGAGAATTCTTCCCAGATTTGGTGGGATTTTGGCGAGGGAACGTAGAGCTCCTTTCTAATATCCCCTGTCTTTGCTTTCTGGGTCGAGGATAAACCCACGTATGTTCTCACCTAAGGTTAATGCAAAGGTTAATGATTAGGCATAGAATGCTTTTCTGATGTGCTAATCAAAAGCATGTTCTGCCTGTGCACCTGGAAAGCTGCTGCTTCCGAGATGAGCGTTTGTTGTTTATTAATTGATCATGATATGTGTACAGTTTTCTAGCATTTCAATTATATATATTTTATTTAACATTTATATACATATATACAGTTGGTACAGAAAGTATTCAGACCCCCTTAAATTGTTCAGTCTTTGTTATATTTCAGCCATTTGCTAAAATCATTTAAGTTATTTTTTTCCTCATTAATGTACACTCAGCACCCCATATTGACAGAAAACCTCAGAATTGTTGACATGTTTGCAAATTTATAAAAAAAAGAAAAACTGAAATATGACGTGGTCCTAAGTATTCCGACCCTTTGCTCAGTATTTAGTAGACGCACCCTTTTGATCTAATACAGTCATGCGTCTTTTTGGAAAAGATGCAACAAGTTTTTCACACTTGGATTTGGAGGTCCTCTGCCATTCCTCCTTGCAGATCCGCTCCAGTTCTGTCAGGTTGGATGGTAAACAGCCATTTTTAGGTCTCTCCAGAGATGCTCAATTGGGATTAAGTCAGGGCTCTGGCTGGGCCATTCAAGAACAGTCACAGAGTTGTTGTGAAGCCACTCCTTCATTATTTTAGCT
>JAUMHI010000041.1:7496283-7516349 GCA_032359435.1 Enteromius unitaeniatus
TGTGCCTTGCCACAATTCTGTCTCTGAGCTCTTCAGGCAGTTCCTTTGACCTCATGATTCTTATTTGCTCTGACATGAAAGGCTGAAAGGTCTTACATAGACAGGTGTGTGGCTTTCCTAATCAAGTCCAGTCAGCATAATCAAACATAGCTGGACTCAAATTAAGGTGTAGAACCATTTCAGAAGAAGAGTTAAATATATGAGTGTCACAGCAAAGGGTCTGAATACTTAGGACCATGTGATATTTAAGTTTTTCTTTTTTATTAAATCTGCAAAAATGTCAACAATTCTGTGTTTTTCTGTCAATATGGGGTGCTGTGTGTACATTAATGAGTGAAAAATTAAAACTTAATTTGATTTAAATGATTTTAGCAAATGGCTGCAATATAACAAAGTGTGAAAACGACACACGACAAGGAGAGCTCAAAATAAAGCCTCGGAGGGTGGATTTATTAACAAGTAAGGTGCTCAACAAAGGTGCGAGGGCTGAGTGGTGACATCTCCCTAGTAAGGTTCCAGTCCTTAGAGCTGCTGTCAGGTAGACTTGGGAAATAAACTCAGGCAGAGCGGTTACAGACTGGTTTCTAGAGTGAAAAGGAGAGAACAGGTTAGATCTCAGCCCCGTGGAGAACGTGTCTAAGTCCCCGAGGTGCCTCGCACGGCTTATCTGGCCGCGGGCTAACAATCTGCAGCTGGGGCCAATCAGGCAGAGATGAGGTTGTTGAGGTGTTCCTCGTTGGTTCCCAGAGCAATGCTGATCTGAACTTGGGATGCTCGTCACACTCTCACTGATGAGACCTCTTCCCATGTTGAAACCCAGGTACTTTGCTTCAAACAGGCAAGATGGCATTTGCGAGGCGGTCAGCCCAGCCCGAAGTAGCTCCAACAGCACTCTTGGGAGTCCCTCCAGATGGTCCTCCCAGCTCTCTGAGTGAATAACCATCCAGGTAAGTGGCTGCGTACTGTTGGTGAGGCCTGAGTAGGATGTCCATTAGGCATTGGAACGTGGCTGGAGCCCCATGTAACCCGAAGGGAAGGGTCCGACATTGCCAGTGGCCACTAGGGGTTGAGAACACAGTTTTGGCTTAGCCTCCTTGGTCAGCGGTACTTGCTAGTAACCTTTGGCGAGATCAAGTGTGAAAATATATCGGGCCCTTCCTAGCCGGTTGAGGAGTTCATCCACTTGGGGCATCTGGGAGCTGTCGAACTCAGACACTTCATTGAGTCTTCTGAAGTCATTATGAAACCAGAGGGTGCCGTTTTGGCTTTGGGACGAAAACAATCGGGCTGGACCATGTGCCGCATGATGGTTCAATTAACCCTAACTTTAGCATTTGCTGAATTTCTGTCTCAATAGCCTGCCGATGAGCCTTCAGGGACTCGATACGGCTCTTTCATGAATTGCATTACTCTGTCAACTCTCTGTCTCATCTGGGTGAAATGTTCTACAACTGACCTCTGTGGGGCAGGCTGTTGCTGTTCCCAGGCCTTCTTGGCCACATCCAGCAGGTCTCTGGGTTATCGGCCAAAGAGAAGCTCGAAGTGGGTAAAGCAGGGGGAGCGCCCTGGTTGGTGAGTATCTCTGCTGGGATGCCGACTTGGCTGCACAGAAGGAACAGCTCTTTTGCAATGGCCTAGGTGGTGGCTTTTCGAAGTTGCATTGTTTCTGGAAACTGGGAGGCGTAATCGACGATCACCAGGATGTGTTTGTGCCCCCTGGGCCGACTTTGGTAGTGGCCCCACCAGATCCATCTCGATGGATACCTCAACGACAGGCAGTGAAATAAGTGGACTTGGGTAGGCGGTCTGGGCGAGGTCTTCTGACAGTCAGAACATGCTTGACAAAAGCGCTTAACCTCAGCCTCCAGGAATTGTTGTGTGGATTTCTCATGGAGTATCGTGATGTTTTTACAGTATCAGCTGGTTGGACTCTCATTCTGACTGCACCAATTCAATGAAGATTATTCATTGGTGAGCTAGGGATATAATAAATTTCTCCAAATGTTTAGATGGAAAAACAAACAGCTTGAATTGCCTGCAAGGCAAATAAAAAAAATGTGTTGAATGAACTATTCTTTTAATTACTTTTATTTATCTTTCATAAGCTAATTCCTACATAGCATCTTGATGGTATTAAAATATATTAAGGAAAAAAACAAACAAACAAACAAACAAACAAAAAAACACTAAAAAAACATTGCATCACTAATTTTCATTAACAAGACTTCTTTGCCAGCATGTTTAACATCAACATGTCCTGTCCAAAATCATTCCTTCTATCCTAGGTATCATTGGAATTCCAAGTAGTAAATACACACACAATTTTTTTTTAATGGTTCCACAAAGAATCTTCAACATTCAGGGTACCTTTCTATTGCAATTTATATGGTGAAAAGTACTTTGACTTCTTAAAATGCTTTTCATTTTAAGAAAGCAAATTTTGGGAGAACTCAAAATGCTTTGGTGTCATTGCTCCACCATTTGGAACTTTCATTTTTAAGAATGTAAACTTTGCTTGATCGTTTATATGTTTGAATCTCATAAATATAATGTTTCAGGCTACGTATGTGCATATTTGCATGTGAGATACATATTCCCCTGCTGATGCTCCTGGCATCAATCCTGAATTCTGTTAAAATGCATATTTGCTTTAGAAAAGGGTGAGGGTCTGTGGGAGCCCACCACATGGACTTAGTAAGTGGGAAGAGGGTGGGGGTTGTGCGAATGATGTGTCCTAAGGCACCCTCTTCCTACTCCTCTTCTTCTGATTACTCATTAACATTAGCCCGCCTAGTGGCACGCTGCTATTTCGGATGCAGTGGGGGCACAAGCTTGCATGTCCTCCCATTTCCAGAGTTCTGCCGCTGCCTGTCCTGACCCAGTGGAGCCTGCCACAGCCTTGTCTTTTGCTGGGAGGAACAGCTGTCTGCACTAACGAGGCCATCGTCGTTGTGATGAACAAAACGACACGGTGGCATACGAGTGAGTGGGACCGGCACTTGGACTCCATGAGGCCCCGGGACACGTAAACAATGTCTTAATGAGAATGTGTGCCATTACAGTAATTAACACAGCTCAACGTCAAGCCACTGTCAGACTTTCAGGAAGGTTTGGCGTTACACAGAAGCAGACAGAGTTGAACCTCCACGAAGAGGCCTTTTTTTAACCGTCTCTTCTGGTTCACAGTAAAGACAATACATGTTTTCTCATGAAACAGAGCCTGGGAAGTGAGTGTTATTTGAACATGGTTAATTATGTGACATGTATATTGTGGGCTGATATGGACCAGCTATATTTTTTAATTAGCATTGTGCCAGGAGTAATGAAAGCTATGAATCATAGGTTAAGTATATGTGTATGATAACCACAGCAGTACAAACATAGAATTATACTAATGTTTTCACAGTAATAGCTTTTATATCTGTTGATGTTGGCAACAGTTAGTGAGAGGAGAAAAAGTTTCACCTTGGAGACTATACTGCTATTAATGTAGTGTAAGTTCCCTTGGGTGTGAAGCATCAGCTAAATCATTCTCATGCATATTTTTGTCATTTTTCATGGTTACAATATATAAAACCTACTTAAAAAATAAATGAACTTGCGATGCAACATTACATATTAAGACTTCATACAAGCATATTTGTCCTAATGGAAATGATTTCATTTCTAATGTATTTTTAATTAGTCTATGTTTAAAAAACTGCATCAATTACTCACCCTCATGTTATATACATTCTTAAGACTTGTACATCTTAAAATGTAAAGATATTTAATCAAAAGGTTTAATACAAATATTTTGAATCCCTTTATATGATGAAAACATTTTATTTAGGCCTGTATTAATATATAACTATTCAACGAACATGCATAGAACACATCAAATATGGTCAACAGAAACTCATTACTTACCTTTTCAATGCAGGAGCGTTTATATTTCATTCATATATGTTCATTTGTGTTTCAAAGATGAATTAAAGTCTGAGGAGTGTAATGAAAAATTGTCTGCCAGAGCAAACAAGCATGATATTGATTTCATACAACCATAAACAAGAAGTAAATATTGGGTAAAGTTATATAATACTTACAATATTGCAGGGCTAGTTTTGGGCACAAAACATGGCCAGTATAAGAGCAACACATCATTTAGAATGAATCATTTTATTTGAAATGATTGGTTGAATGAATGATTCAATGACTCATAAAGACAGTCACTTGTCGCCTACTAGTGGCATAATGGCCTAATGGCTGGCTGTCTTTGTGCCCACAAACACACACTGAGCTGAAATAAAGTGTTACACTTAGAGTACCTGATTGATGACTTCCACTTCTCTTAGAGCATGTGTGTATTCTGGAGCGTTTCTAATTAGCAATGAATTGTAGAGCTTAGTGATGGTATACAGGGGAAAGTTGGAACTTGTGTGATTGAGATTCAGTACAGTGGTCCGGATGGTTTTTCAATCTCTTTTGTTTTGTCCTACGTTATTCTAATTACAATCTCCTAACTATGATTTGTTGTGAATCTGATTATGAGTCCCATGAAGAACAGATGTGTAATGCATTAACAACCAAGGCTGCACAAATTCACTGAATGTGAACTGAAACCATAACAGGTGCACCTGGTGAAGAAAAATGGCAGGTGGATTAAAAAAAACAATAAAATGGATTGAGTAAAAAATGTTGAGCTCCCTATTAGTGTTCTTAATAACATTGTTTGCTTAAATATAGAGATGCATTGAAATGCTAAAGTCATAGCGGTTACATACTGGAGCCATGTATTAATGAGTCATTGCAGGGCTATATTATGTTTAATTAGCTGCTTTATATAATGAGGTGTTCATTTCTAATGAAGGGAATTCGCTGTGAGTGGCACATCTGCAAGAATAACTCATGCAATCAGCAGTGCTTGGACCCATGCAACTGCAAATGAGACTCGCTTACCCCAAAATGAATTACTTCTCTGCACTTTCTCAGAAAGTCCATTAATTAACTCTCCTGACATCAAGGTCTTTTTCTTAATTTCATGTACCATTAGCATAATAAACACAATTAGAGTTAGCACAATGCGATCAATTTAATGGATGCTATTTTACTCTATTATTTAAATGTCTGGTAATAGGAGGAAGAAACATAAATTTAGTCATATGGTCGCTTTATGAGGAATTCCCCTCAGAGCCCCTCGTACCACAGATGTTCGTTAAAGCTTGGTCGCATGCATTTGTCCAGTGTTTGTGGACTTCATTAATTTGCATGGCGGAAAGGCTGTAATTTTAGACCGTATTGGGCAGTGTAACCCTACTTCTGTACTCTGACTGACTTTCACATTCATTACAAAAAGACATTCATTCCCACCAGTGCAATATCTTAGGCCTAATGCTTGTTTGCCTAATGTTTCGCTTGTAAAAGGCGGAAGGGGTCAATGATGTGATGCTCATTTTTGTCTGATCAATTCATTTAATAAAAGGTACATTAAAATGCAATTTCGTGTAGTCAAACGAGCTAAACACATCTCTTGATGAGAATGCTTATTTATTCATTTATTTTTTACATTTCTGAATTAAAGAGTCAACACCAAACACCATAACACCACGTTATTGTAAACAATAAACACAAAAATAACAAACACATACACACACACACACACACATATATGTTTTTTTGTTAATATATATATATATATATATATATATATATACATTATATAAACCAAACCAAAACATATGTATATATATATATATATGTATACAGTACCCTCCATTAATATTGGCAACCTTGGTAAATCTGAGCAAAGGTGGCTGTGAATATAAATCTGCATTGATCTTTCGTTCAAAAAATGTACAAAATTCTAACCTATCATTGAAGTGAAACCATTTAAAATAGAAAGAAAAGCTCACAATTACATTTTTGTTTTTCTTTGTCACTGAGACTCTTCTTTGCCAATGACCCCCATATAGTTAGACATGTTAGCTTACATGAAAAAAAGTTATGGTAGATAATTGTGCTCCGCCTATAGCACGCTTCTTTCCATTCTCCTTTTATCTTCCTCTTTTTTCTTCTTTAAAAAAAGCACCCTTCGTTAAAACAATACAGGGTATTTAATTCCTTGCAGCGAATTAGTTGTGACCTTATAAAGGCCTGATGTGGAGGTGAGACATGATTAGTGTTATAGTGGAGGACAGGTACATCATTATCTCATTGAGTCTTCTGCTCTGCCTGCTTGCACAAGCGTGTTCCAGCTCGGGCTGGCTGTTCAGCACTTACTCTCCTCTTAGGACCCAGGACAGACTTAATCATCAGTATTCCACAAGCGGGAACTGCCCTCCAGTTCTCTTCCCGTCTATTAGAGATCCGGCTTCTGCCCCATGGTAATGTACCAGTCCTCACTAGACTCCTACTGTAAATTAACTGCCCTAATATGGAGGAGGACTCGCTAACTCCATGTAGAAAATGGAATAAATTAGGCTAGGTGAGGACAAGACACAACTTGTATTTATAGAATACTTTATGATTTCCAATTTGGTCTGACAGTTTGTTCTATGCGCCTCTTCATTGCCATTCCGGGTTTATTAGTAGACAGTGTGTCCGTGTGCTCTACATAGTCAGGCAAAGACAAGCCGAGAGTTATGGGTATGGTAGAGCGCTAATGGGAAAATATCTAACCAAGTTTCTTTATGAATGATGTATGTCATACTAAAAATATGTGTTATCTTTGTTACCAAGAAGAGTTATTCACCTAACTTCACAATGCATAAAATGTTTTCTGTCCAGTAATTTTAGCTAGAAAAAAATATTTTTTTGCGCCACATATTCCTGGAATGTCAGCACAGAGGGATGAATAATAGATTATGTCCTGTCCTGAGCTCTTATCTGTTTGCTCTAAATCTTTGCGTCCATCTTGGCCTCCAGATTTTGTCCCGTTTCCTGTGACACAAAGCCTTTTTGACCAGAATCAATTATCTGTGGCTTGCTGGGGTGCTGTCTCATTAGGGGCAGGTTGGGTTACCCCTAAGCTCTGCTGGTCATCCAGTGGCGCCACACGCACATGGCTAATGACTGGAGATCGATTGGCCTGTAACCTGAATGCTGTTTGTTTTGGTATAACGTTTGCCATGCTCACAATGGCTCATGCATCGCAGCAGACTAACGCACGGCTCACAGGGGAGAGCAAGTCAGAGTGCATCAGACTGTATGCCAATGTTTTTTCAAACAGATGCACAATTCCTTTCTTTCTTAATTTAATCCTATGTTGTATATTTGAGAATAACCCTTGAACAAATGCCACACTCCAGACATGTTGCAATAAAGCAAAGAATCCAATGTTTTATTGTTAAATGTAAATATTTTAAGAATTGGTCTAAAATATATACATTAAATAATCCACTCATTGAACTATAACTATAACTAACTAAATAACCATCTTTTTATTTTTTATTTTTATTTTTTTTTTAACGTGGTGATATGAGCATTTAGAATAGATACCAGTCTAAAAAAAATAGCAGAAATGTTCAAACAAAATGGCGGGAGCGGTCAGGTCCAAGTGCAAATCTTTATTTCAGAGTGATCAGGCAAGGTCAGTAAACAGGCAAACTGGAACAACATAGGCAGGGCAAAATCCAAGTCGGGGTACACAGGCAGTTGGTAGGCAGGCGGCTAACAATCACAAAACAGGGAAACAGTCCAGAATCAAAACACGGGAAAATAAACATGGGGAATGAACGCCTGGAATTGATGCCGTAGCAAATCAAGACTTTGCAATGATTCTGTGGGTGACTGTAGTTTAAATGCTGTGGATGATGAGTGAGGTGATTGACAGCAGCTGTGAGATGATTATGGAGTGAGAACAGGGAGGTGTGGTGAATGCGAGTGCCCTCTGGTGGAGCTTAAGGAGCGGCTTCCAGACGCTCTAAAGCAACAATGTCCAGGAGGGTGGTGGAACAGAGGCGGGATCATAGTTTGAAGGGGGGACGGATGGGGGGTGGAGTCCTTGGGGAAATCAACAGGGCAGAACAGGAGCCAGAGACACCCTCCAGGGCAGCTTAGGTGACAGAAACACCCTCCAAGGTGGAACAAGAGCAAAAGACGCCCTCCAGAGTGGCCTAGGTGACAGGAACGCCCTCCAGGGCGGAACAGTAGCCAGAGAGGCCTTCCAAGGTGGCTTAGGTGACAGGAACGGGACTGGACAATGACTCTCCTGGCCGTGATTTGGGACTGGACTGGGGAACAGCTCTCCTGGCCGCAACTCAGTAACTGGACTGAGGAATGGGTCTCCCATTTGTGATTCGAGAACTGAGTCCATGAGGAACTGGAATGAGCATTCAACATCCTACATGTGGCAGGTTAAGGCAAGAGTTCAATGGCTGAAACTGAGAGGCCTAGTGGCTGTAAAGAATTCCTCCATTGCAAAACCCACCATAAAGCCTGAAGAACAGAACAGAATCTATAAAGTCAGAAAGGGTGCATGTAAACCCTCCCTTGGGCATCCAGGACCTGATCGGTTCATTAAGTTCCCAGCGAAACAGGTCGCTTGACCTCGTCAAAGGGTACCCGGAAAAATAAGTAACAGAATTGGCTGACATATTGTTCCATAGATGATTTACCATGTTTGAGCTCGAGTAGTTGTTCGGCTGGGCATTTTACTGGCCAGAATCCTCTGTGAAGACTGCTGGATCCTGTCATGGGAAAGTCTTCTGTAATGAACACGGAACAATGTAGGCAGGGCAAAATCGAAGTCGGGGTACACAGGCAGTTGGTAGTCAGGCGGCTAACAATCACAAAACAGAGAAACAGAACCAAGGGAGGTGTGGTGAATGTGACACTGGCAGTACCGGACCCTTCCCTTTGGCCTTCATGGGGCGCCTGCCACGTTCCAGCGGCTCATGGATGTAGTAATCCACTTGGAGGCATGGGAGGATCATCTGGAGCGGCTCCAGCGGGTACTGTCGGAGCTCATAAGGGCTGGACTTATCGCCAACTCCCGCAAATGCCACCTTGCCATGTCCAAAGCCAAGTAGCTGGGATTTATCGTCGGACAAGGATTGATCAAGCCGCAGGAAGCAAAGATCCAGGTGATACAGGAGGCTCCACGACCTACCACAAAGACCCAGGGACGAGCTTTCTTGGGGTTGGCAGGGAATTACCAATGTTTTATCCCCAGCTTTTCCTCCCTAGCTGCTCCCCTTTCAGACCTGACCAGGAAAGGGTATCCAGGGAAAGTGGGGTGGACGGATCAGACAGAGAGGGCATTCCATGCTGAGGAGCCCCTCAGCACCGAGCCAGTCGGTGGGAGTGTGGTGGGAAAGGATCAGAATCGCCCTGCAACTTCTTGCAACCCTTTACCAACATAAATTTGGTTCATAATCTAACGAATTGTTGGGCTGATCCAGCATTCTCATGGGAAGCCCAAACTTTATTCTTTTTTGGATTTCCGAACTTCACAAGTAGAAATCAGAAATTAGGATGAGGTGTGTGTTGTAGGAAGAAATGAAAAAGCAATGAGTATCTGAAATCTTAAACCATCTTGTTTCTGGGCAGCGTACATGAAATGTCCAAAATGTTCTATCCAATATCTTGAGTCTCATTGTCAATCTGTTTCCATTGTCCTTTTTTATTTACAGCAGATCAGAGGAGTCCAATTATGCTTCTGGAGAGCCAACATCCTGCAAAGTTTGGTTCCAACCAGCCAAAAACACACTTGCCTCGAAGTTTCAACTAATCCTGACAACAAATCCTATATTAGCTGGCTTAGTTGTGCTTAATTACGATTGGAGTTAAAATCTACAGTACAGTGGTCCTCCAGGAGCAGAACTGGAAACCCTTGTGGTAAATAAAAAAATTATTTGTAGCTTTATTTATAATAACTTTAATTGTACATTAAAATTCAGGGATGGATATGGTATATGCTACAATGGTAAGTCATTTTACTCTACTTTTGACCTGAATAGCAACTGTAAACTGTCATCAAAGCTGAACGAAGACAAGGAGAGTGTGAGTTATCCCTCAGGAGTACTTCCCCTTGCTTTGTGTGATATTTCTTAATTAACAGGAAAATTCTGCAGATACTCTGGTTTTAATGGACTCAATACCCAGATCTCATCTCCCACATCCAACACAGATCCAAAAAACTAATAGTAAGCCATGTTTTTTCTCCTTTCCTCAGTTTTCTTTTTTTCAGCATAAAATCAGTTTGCCCAAGGAACTCAAGTCTTTTCCTCATTACTAACAGGCTTCTTCTGGTTTGTGTTTGAGTGTATATGGCCTGTATTCTGGGCTCTGACTGATTCCCCAGTGGGCTGTCTGTCTGAGAATGCACATTCAGGGTCATGAAGAACTGTAAAATTGACCGAAAATGTGACTGAAGTGATTTTGTAAGTAAGATCTGTTTTCTACAGAAGTAGTACTGAGGATGTCTGTAATGTTTATTGAGTACAACAATGCTAATCAATTATACAGGAAATATGAGCATACGGTACATCTGGGATAATTATAAAATATATTGATTTGAATTTACTGCAAAACATAACCAAACTAGATACAGTATTAGCAAGCATGTATTGCACTGAATTTGAAAAAAATAAAATAAAATAAAAGTATGTTACCTAGGTTGTCTTTTCGGTCTCTATTTTTTCTCAAGGATAAAAAAAATTACATAGATTTCCTTTCATGTTCCTTCAATTAAAAAAAAAAATTTCTTATCATTTTCCTAACCAAAAGTGAAGACTTTTTTTTGTCTTCTACATGGGAAACAAATGAACAAACAAAATAGGGATTTTACATTTTTAAGGGCTGTCAAAATTAATGTGCTATAATTAATGTTATAAATAAATATTATAATTAATTAGTATGCTATAATGTGTAATATATGTAATATAATGAAATATTAAAAACATAATATAATGTGTAATATTTGAATTAGAATTAGAATTTATTAATCATTAATCACAATTATTTTATTGAACTAAATTATATATATATAAAAATACATGTAAATAAAAAAAAATGCTGTGTGTGTTTTTGTATTTATATATACATAATAAATGTACTTGGTACACACACACACACACACACACATGTAAATAGAAACTACTGCTCATGTTCCATAAACCAAGATTAGAGTATAAGCTAGGCTTATTTCAGTTAGTCTGACTTATCGCCAGTTAATTTGTATTAAAATAAGTCAGACTATCTGCCATAAGCCTACGTCCACTCACCTCTGTTCCATGACGTTTTGTCATATATGGTGTTTTAGGAAGGAAGTCATCTTAGTTAGTTCATTTCATCTCATTTAAAAAACTGATACTTATGGGATTAAAGTCATTGAGAAGCTTTTGTTTAAACATAGTTGAAGAACAACTTATACTGTATACCGTATCCTGCGACCTAAATACTTGCTATTCATTTAAATGGATACAGTACAGTCTGTAACCTTCCTTTTGCAGAGTGAATGTCGTGAACTTTCCTCTCCCTCCTTCTACCTGCTATGTCATAGCCAATGAAGCCGCTCGTCTAGGCTAGTGATGGAAAGCGACACAAACAACACAAATGTCAACCGCTGAGGTTTCAGACCAGCAGCCCACAGTATAACCAAGTCCCATGAAGCTCACTTTGCAAACCCAGAATTATTAGTACCTGGCCACAACATATCGTTGCGGTGGAGACACGGGACCGTGCTTCGCTATTACTCATCGGCATCTCGAATATCGTTTGGACAATGCAAAGTAGAGAGACTGCAGATCAATGCGGCCCTCCGCAAACACCATTAGTACACAACAGCATATGATCAGTTTACTGAACAAAAAAAAAACATTGTGCGGCGTCCCTGCACTCAGCATCCCTTTACTGGAAACAATTGATGCCTTGTTGCAGTGAAATTAATCCTCCGAATTCATTAGCTGAATCAGATATTCAATCGACGCGACCCAAAATAATTATGTGGCGGAAAACGAATGACAAACGACTCCTCTGCCTAAGCTTTCCATTCGCTAGACGAGACTGCCTTATTTCAAACGTGGAAAATATGATACTGGCCAACCTCATCATAATAACAAAACACCAGCCACATCTGAATCTAATTTATCTCTCATTTTAGATTTGTCAGTGTCTTCCTTTCTTTCCAAGGCTCCAGAGAGAGGAAATGAGACGTGAAAGGTGCCAGCGTGATCGGCTGTTTGGGTATCTGTCTGCGCTATTGCCATCTACAGAGCAGTTATTAATCCCTCAATGATATTCTTGTATGCTATGTGTACTAATTGGGAGGTGAGAGCGAAATTTTCAACTGCACTCTGCGGATGTTCGCTTTTTGCAGAAATATATCGAGTTGCTTTCTCTCCAAACATGATCGACATGTTGGGACTCCAGTCCGCTGTGAAGAAAATGCTCTCCACACATGATCGACACAGTGAAACTCAAGTCTCTCTCATTGAAAATACGATCCAGAGGGTAAATTGCCAACAATTAAACAACGGGCCTCTATGGAGAGGGTGAGAAGCGAACACACAGCTCTTTCACGCTGTCTGAATAAAGTGTGGCCCAATTGCATCTAATTAATGGGCTTCTTATGAACCATGTCCAAAAACACCTCTTTAAAATGTGCATTATTTTAGGCAACATAAATTGGCTAGAAGTGCTGTGCGTCTTCAGAAAGAGCACGGTACAGTCAAGTAGTTTAAAATCCCCCTGCACTCCAAAATAGGTTTGCGTGAACTTTTGAGGAATCGGAGGGGTTGAAAATAAATGACGCTGCAGTTATCCTAGACAGAGCGAGATGTACAGCAAATCCTCTTTTGGGATGAAGGTGATGCAATGGCTGATGCAATCGCAAATATTTCCAAGTCATATTCAATTGGCGATTAACGTCGTTTTTCACCAAACTTGCTTCCTGTTCGAATTGGAGACGAATGCTAGAAAATCTCAAAATCATCAGACAGTTTTTGGCGCAACGCATTCTGATGAAAGAGAGACATGTCTAGTCTGTATCTGTCATATTGGATGGTAGATTGTAAATGAACCCAGCTGACATGTGGTGTTATGAAATGAGGTTATTTATCGCACATCCTTTATCTTGTGCCAACCGCATCCCACACTAAGCCACGGCACAGCTGTTCTTCACCATTTCACGCCTTTTTGCTAATTGCACAAGCGCACTAATGATGACCTATTTCCATGGGTAATTTTAATCCCACAGAAACAATGTGCGCCTTCGTAATATTGAGAGGGTATACAGATAAAGAGGTTCGTTCGAAAAATCCCTCTTTTCAAATGTTAAAAAGCGTATTTTAGCCTACGTTCAGTTATTCTTTGGGTCTCATGGTTCTGGATGATTTGATATGTACTGTTATTTCTCGCACTCTAGCTCTCTTCGTTTCCAAATGATCTGACTGTGACCCTGACCCACGAGAGGAAATGAGATCATTCCCCTCTTGTTTCTGTAGATCAGAGTGTGTTGAGAAAGATCAATGGTCATCAGCCTTCCATAATGAGGTAGATGATGTGACACAGATGGTGGTCAATTTCTATTTACTGATGATTTTGGACCCCCACTTCCCCTTTTCCCTCTATCAAACAATTGTTAAGCATGTAAAGAGAGCAAAGAAATACCGTACGGTAGCAGAGCACTGTAAATAGTCAGAGGGATCATGCTGTTATGTACTAAGTCAGGTTTTTGATTTAAAAAAAAAATCTAACTGAATAACAATTGTTTTATTTTGTTTTTGGTTCAAAAGTATTGAGGTCAGTATAATCTTAAATTTTTCTTTTCTTTTTATAAAGATAATATAAAAAACTTTTTATAAAGTTTTATAAACTTTTATTCAGCAACTCTTATTATATTTTTATATCATGCATTTATGATGCATTTATGATATTTTTAAATAAATGCTGATCTTTCGAGCATTCTATTTAATCAAAAAATCGTAAATAAAATGCAAAAAGAATACCAAAAAAATCTGTAACACTTAGAATAGGTAACACTTGTTATTTAAATGATTGATATGCTGCTAATAAATAGTTAGTAATTTAGTTACTAGGTTTAGGTATTGGGTAGGATTAGGGATGTAAAATAAGGTCATGTGTAATAAGACATTAATATGTGCTTAATTAGCAGTAATAAGAATTATTTTAGGGTCGTAATAGGCTGCATATATAATAATCACCTAACCATGATTATAAGCCTAAAACAGATATTTCCAGAAAAATGATGACTCTTTTGATGATACTTGGTGAAATCATGCTCACTATATATATATATATATATATATATGTGTGTGTGTGTGTGTGTGTGTGTGTGTTTGTTATTATTTATTTATTTATTTTTGTGTGTAAGTACTCATAAACCACTATCTCCCCCCCCATTTTTTTCTTTTGTGAAGATATTTTGATAGATAATAAATTGATAATATTCTAGTAATATTCATGCTAATAAGCAACTAATAGGTGTAATTGAAAAAAAAGTTCTTACAAAATTATTAAATATTGTCATCATTAATGTTACCTGAGCACCAAATCAACATATTAGATTGATTTCCTAAGGCTCTTGTGACAATGTCTCAAGTTTTGGCTGCTAATATTTCTGCTGTGTCATCACAGGAATAAAAAAATTAAATTAAATAAATAAAAAAATTACACAATGGCTTAAATATGTCTAGCCTGCTGCTTTCACATCTGTGAGAAATAATGTTGCCATGTAAATTCTTGGCTGTTTTACAACATGCGTTGTTTCTGTGACTGTACAAATTGAATCTTATGAGGTACTGTTCAATTTCTGAATGTTTTTCTGTTGCTAAGCATATAGATGTAACATTCACAGCAGCAAATTTATGATGGGAGGAGAGTCTGCCCAAAAGGTCTAACAAACGTCATCAGATGAAATGCGATTCAGATTTTGATAAATAAATCTCCAAGATAAACTTTTTTTTTAATGTGTACTAACTTATCACTGATTAAGAAATCACCAGACTTAGCCGACTTTAGCACACTTGTGTATGTATGTATTGTATGAAAAAAACAATGGAAGACAATGTGAATCGAAACAATCTTCATTTTGAGGTGGACTGTCACTTTAAGCAGCCCACGATTCACATCAATGCAAACATCAACAATCTGTGTCCATAGTAAATGTATCATATTATTGTTTATACATAAGTACTGTTTAAATGAAAGTGGAGGCACTAACATAAAGTGAATGCCAACTTGCAGTCTGAGTCATAAAGCACACCAATTTTTTATTATTTTTTCACCAAAGCCTATAATTTGTGGAAAAGAAATGACCACATTTCCACCCAAATTCCCCACATCACATGGCATCATGTCCAGTGTGAGGTCAGGGGCCATAAATATTTCAGAGAGGTTGTTTGGGCCCGGTGACAGGGCCAGCAGCCCATACTCGCCTCACCGCCTGAATTAAAGATGTGTTCTGTTCAAACGCTGTGACTGCCTCAGATTAGGCACAAACAGTAATCTGTCACTTAGCTGCAGCCTGGCTGGCCGTTTGAACTGATGTAAACTGGCCCTGTCTTGATGCTCCACCGGCCAGTGTAATGGGGATTCATTGATCCACTGGTCTCTCGCTGATTGAGTTAGATAATTAAAAAGCCTTGTATCTGTTCCATTAAGGATTGTTTGTGTAGCTCTTTTATGTGCCTTGTACTTATTCCTCTGTTAGAAAGCAAAAGCTTTGAGGATCCCGTGAGCATTTGTCTTTTTTTGTCCCCTTTCTCTCTTTTTCAAACATTTAATACAATTATTTTGCCTTGAAAAGACAATGATTTGTTGATTAAACAGCTTTAAATCAACTATAATCTACTAGAATAAACTACTATAAATTTGAATGTAAGAAAAATAGAAAGTCTTACTAATCTTGAAGTTGCTAAATATCTATTGATCATGAGTACAAGTAGAAATGGATGCAAAATGCTGGAGACATTAAATAGATTCTGGGCATCACTCTGAAGAGACAATTTAGAAGAGAGACATCTTGAGTGTGTGAACAGGAGTGTGTGGGCTGAGATGTGGCACTTGTTTACTTAAGCTGTCCTCTTTTTTAGTAAAACCCATCAAAATGAATTATTTAAAAAGGTCTAATGGCACAACTTGCCCTGTGCTAGGGATAGTTGAATTGTTGTAAAATGTTTGTATGATTTAAATGTGAAGACATTGTAGTACATTTAATACAATGATAAGACACCTTCACTTGCCCTCATTCTAAACATTCAGGACTTTCTTTTGCAAAAAAAATAAATAAAACAAAATAAAAAAGGAAGAAAGAAATAAAATTAGTTTTGGTTGCTGTTGATTTGCAATTTATGGAGGAAAAACTGAATAAATAAAAAGAAAAATTTGAAGGCATGTCTCAAAATGATTTATTTAAATTGATTTATTATGTAAAATAATAATAATAACAATAGCAATGAAGTTTTGGGCCTGATTTTAGGGTCGGAATAGGCTGCATATATATATATATATATATATATGTTTGTTTGTTTTTTTTGTGTGTGTGTGTGTGTGTAAGTATTCATAAATTGGTATGAAAAGATTTCTCTTTTCAAAGAAAGATTTCAAAGACTTTGTTATAGAAATCTGGCTCCTATATTTTCCTCAAGTCTTTGGTAGTCCTCTCAGTTTCTTAATAAAATCAATGTATTTTTTTACGCATATTGGAAGTTTACACTATTAATCATCACACACCACTTATCTCAAAGCTGCTGTACAACTTTTGGTGCTTTGAATGTAAATAATAAGCACAATAATAAACTAATGCATAAGTAAATAATTAAAAATAAAAACAGAAGATATTTTTGGACCAGGAAAAATATTGATAATAAAAAATCAAAAATACAACCCCTTCCTAAATACAAAAACTGGACAAAAGTTCCTAGTTTGAGACATGTCTTTCTTGTTGTGAGATTCAAATTTTATCCCAGTCGCTGATCAAACCCGATGACCAGGGTGGGTTAACGAAGCTTTTAGGGGGCTCGATGCTGCAACTCTCAGCAGCTTCGGCCCTCATGTCCTCTGCTGTCACCGTCAGCCGTGTGGGCCCTTCCTCCTCCTCTTCGACGGCAGTGATGGCGTCTCTGTCTGCGGCGGGGCTGAAAATAGCAGAGCGGCTCTCATTAACAGATTAGGTGTTGCAAAGAATCCGTGCGGTCAGAGCTCCAAGGCTTGATATTGTTCCTCCGGGATAGCAATTATGGCTGATTGACACGTTGGCACGCGGGGGTGAGGCCGGAAGACAGTTCTGGGATGAAGGACAAAATGCTCTTCCTCATGGGCTCAGACCAGTGCAGTCGTGGCATCTTGGCCCACCATGCCTCGCCAATCCAATCACAGCAATTTGTATCAAACAGTGCAGATGTACAGGAAGTGTGAGGAGGTAGTTTATTTGTCCCTGGAACACACTCTCGCACATATATTCTGCAACACAAACACACTCGCACAGTTCCTGCAATTTGTTGAGCATGAGGTTCTGCATTAATAATAGATGAACTTTGTGTCATTGTCAGTGGTAGTGGAATGATGAACATGATAGCCTGATGTCAGCTCCTGACTGTATTACTCACTCAGGGTTTGCTGTTTGCAGTTCCAGGAAGCCACAAATTAAACTCTGCCCAGACACTGATAACCTGTGTGTCTCTCCACGTCCCTCACCTCTCTGTCAGGGCGGGATAATGATGCCTTTTACAGTCTCACCTGTATGAGGCAGGATTTTACTTATCAGTGGAAGACTGGAAGAGTCATCATTGTAACAGCTCAGGTCACACTCTCAAACTTGGAAATAACAACTCGAAAATGTTCACGTCTGTGTATCTGAGAGCGGGAAAGTATGAAGCTTGAAATGTAGCCTTCAAGAGTAATGGGAAAACAGAGCTTGAATTCGTACTTTCATAATGCAAGAATTGCATTAGAGTAGCTTTCTGTCTCTATGCTTGGCTTTCTCTTTAAGATGAGCTGCTGTCATGGCAGAGCAACAGTTCAACTGTTGGAGTGTTTAGACTTTTTGAAAATGATTATATATATATTTAATATTATAACAATGTCTAATAGCATATATATGTAAATAAATATTTTTATATAAGTGAATTTAATTAAGCTAAATAATGACTCCTGTAATTATATATTTTTTGAAGAATATAGCAACATTGAGTTTTTTTCCCTTTTTTATTACTGTAAAACTACTATTCAATGCATAAGAATATGCATTGTATAAACACTATAAATATACTCAATGTGACTTGACCTGATATAAATTTTCATTTCTACCATATAGTGTCTATTGTGGTGGACATGAAATTATTTTGTAATAAAACGGTTGATGTTTTTTCTTGTACAATAACAAATATGTTATACTAAATAAAATAATTTTAGAATTTAGAATAGATTTGCTTGATTGGAAATGCAACATTAAATTGCGCAAATAATATTGCGAAAATACTGCTATGCAAACACACCAATTTTGCAAAAACTCCCAAATATTACAAAACGTTTTTACACTATGAGGTGGTTTCTCAGTGCAATTTGAAAAAGGAATATATTACAAAACTACAATAGAAATGTTTTTCTTTTTTTGGCATTTAAATGTCACCTGGCATACGTAAAATTCACATGATCATTTTTTAATGTACTATAACCTCATACAGGCCACTTTCAAGTATAAGGGGCTTGCCTTACCATTATTATTTGCATGGATATCCCCTTATTTACAAAGCACATGTCTGTGGCGCATTATGGCTCCGACACGACCAGTGCTTCTGTTTATACCAGCTCTGTTTATAACAGCTCAACCCTTCCGTGCTGCTTTGCTAAAGATATACACATACAGTGCCCCCCACTAATATTGGCACTCTTGGTAAATCTGAGTAAAGGTGGCTGTAAAAATAAATCTGCATTGTTAATCCTTTTGATCTTTTATTCAAAAAATTACAAGATTCTAACCTACCATTGAATTAAAACAATTGAAAATAATGAGAAATTCTTGTGATTAAATACATATTTTTCTCCAATACATGTTGGCCACAATTATTGGCACCCCTAGAATTTATTGTGAGTAAAATACAGGTGGGGGGTTGATCGAGGTACAGAAATCCAGAGAGGGGTCAAGCAAGCGGAGTGGTCAAAAACAGACAAGATCGGCAACGGGGACTCAGACAACAAACTGAAAAGGCAAAAGAGAGGCAAAAGGTGGAGAACATGATAAACTGGTGATTAGTCCATGGGGAAAACATACACAGTCTGGGGAGAGCTGGAGTGCCATCCAGAGCATTAGATAGCCCCCCCTCAAAGGGGCAGCTTTCAGATGCCCTAGACTTAGGAGCCGGCAAGAACGACCTCCAGGGTGGGGCAGGCGGCGGAGAAGCCCACCGGGGTGGAGCAGGTGGCAGAGACATCCTCCTGGGCGGAGCAAGCAGTGGGAAAGCCTTCCAGGGTGGGTCAGGTGGCGGGAACACCCACATGGGCGAAGCAGACAGCGAGGCCATCTTCCAGGGCAGAGTGGATGGTGGCAGAGCCCTTCTGTTTCAGCCAGACAATGAAAACGCCCTCCGAGACCGAACAGCCTGGGCCAGCGCCCTTCTAGCCTGACTATACAGTGATTGACCGACATGAATGACCGTTTACTCAGCTGTGACACTGAGACCGGCCGGATGCCACACAGCCCCTCTCGCTGTGAAATGGCATTGGAACCCATCATTAGTGGAATAGGAGTCGCTAGTATGGGTGACAGCTCCCCTAGCTGTGATACCTGAACCGACTGAGCTGAACACGGCCTGTGACGCCGTGAAACGGAACTGTAACCTGACTTTTGTTGTTTGGGAACCACTAGGGATTTTGATGGAACTGGCAACCCAAATGCTGGACTGAGAACCGTGAGGGATTTCGGTGGCCTTAATTCTAAGTGGTATGTGTGGAGAAAACCAGGCACCTGTCCAATACAGTCTCAACTGTGAAGCATGGGGGTGGCAGCATCATGCTGTGGGGGTGTTTTTTAGCTGCAGGGACAGGACAACTGGTTGCAATCAAGGGAAAGATGAATGCGGCCAAGTACAGGGATATCCTGGACCAAAACCTTCTCCAGAGTGCTC